>JAJEJO010001425.1:239664-282698 GCA_020662805.1 Glaucomys volans
CCATGTTCTTGGATAGGCAGAATTAATATTGTCAAAATGGCCATACTTCCAAAAATGCTATACAAATTCAATGCAATTCCAATTAAAATCCCAATGATGGACCTTATAGAAATAGAGCAAGCAATCATGAAATTCATTTGGAGGAATAAGAGACCCAGAATTGCTAAAGCAATCCTTAGCAAGAAGAGCGAAGCAGGGGGTTTCACAATACCAGACCTCCAACTATACTACAGAGCAATAGTGACAAAAACAGCATGGTATTGGTACCAAAATAGGCAGGTAGATCAATGGTACAGAATAGAGGACACAGAGACAAACCCAAATAAGTACAGGTATCTCATACTTGACAAAGGAGGCAAAAACATGCAATGGAGAAAAGACAGCCTCTTCAACAAATGGTGCTGGGAAAACTGGAAATCCATATGCAGCAAAATGAAACTAAACCCATATCTCTCACCCTGTACAAAACTCAACTCAAAGTGGATCAAGGACCTAGAAATCAGACCAGAGACTCTGCACCTAATAGAAGAGAAAATAGGTCCAAATCTTCACCATGTTGGCCTAGGACCAGATTTCCTTAACATGACTCCCAAAGCGCAAGAAATAAAAGCACAAATCAATGATTGGGATAGAGTGAAACTAAAAAGCTTCTTCTCAGCAATGGGTATTTCTTTTTAATCCAATCTGTCATTCTATGTCTTTTGATTGGTGAGTTTAGGCCATTAACTTTCAGGGTTATTATTGAGATATAAGTTGTATTCCTGGTCATTTTAGTTTATTTTTGGTTTTTAACTTGACTTGCTTTCTCCTTTATTTGGCTATTCCTTTAGGGTAGTTCCTACCTTTGCTGGCTTACATTGTTGTTTTTCATTTCTTCCTCATGGAATATTTTGCTGAGAATGTTCTGTAGTGGAGGCTTTCTATTTTTAAATTCTTTTACCTTTTGTTTATCATGGAAGGATTTTATTTCATCATCAAATCTGAAGGTAAATTTTTCTGGGTATAAGATTCTTGGTAGGCATTCATTATCTTTCACAGCTTTAAATACATTGTTCTAGGACCTTCTAGCTTTTAGGGTCTGGACTGAGCAATCTGCTGATATTGATATTGGTTCCCCCCTATATGCAACTGTCACTTTTCTTTCACAGCCTTTAAAATACTATCTTTATTTTGGATGTTAGGTATTTCCATTATAACATGTCTTGGTGTGGATCTGTTGTAATTTTGTACATTTGGTGCTCTCTAAGCCTCTTGTATTTGATTTTCTATTTCATTCTTCAGGTTTGGGAAATTCTCTGGTATTATTTCATTGAATAGATTATTCATTCTTTTGGTAGGTATCTCTGCCTTCCTCAATCCCAATAATGCTTAAATTTGTTCTTTTCATGATATCCCATAATTCTTGGAGTTACCATTCATGATTTTTTACCATCTTCTCTGGTTAATTTTGTTTTCAAAACTTTTGAAGCAAAGGAAAGTTAAAATTTTGACAGCAAAAAACAAAAAAAAGTCTTATTGATATAAAATGGAACTCCCACAAGGTTAGCAGTTGACACAAAAGAAGACTTAGTGGAAACATTATAAGACAGTAGAATTTCATATTAAGCACTAAAAGAAGAAAGTGTCCACAAAAAATTGCACATTTGAAAAACTAATTTTCAACAATTAAGCCAAAATTAATGACCTAAAGATGATTAAAAATCAATAGATTTGATAGCAAATTTTCTTTTCTTTCTTCTTCTTTTTTTTTTTGGTGGTGCTGGGGACTGAACTCAGTGTCTTGTGCTTGTAAGGCAAGCATTCTACCAACTAAGCCATATCCCCAGCCCCACAAATTTTCTTTACAAGAAATATAAAAGAAAGCTCTTTAAGCTATTGGTAACTGTTCCAAGATGATAACTTAAATCAACAAAAAAGAGTAACATTAAAAGTCATTATGTAAATAAAACAGAATACACACACACACATCCATGTATATACACATGTCTTCACATTTTGTTCTCTTAATTGATTTAACAAGAAAATATACATAGGCAAAACTTATTGCTAAGAATATAGTATATAGAAATATAACACATGGGCCTGGCGTTGTAGCTCAATGGTAGAGTGCTTGCCTAGCATGTGTGAGGCACTGTTCTATGCTCAGCACCATACAAAATAAATAAATAAATAAATAAATTTTAAAAATATTAAAAAAAGAAATGTAACACACATAACAACAACCAAAATTTTAATGGAGCAAAAGAAATAACACCACACACTAATTAAATCCACAAAACCATATAAAGAAAATCATAAATAGGAAATACTAAGGCTAAGGTAACAAAATCTATAAATATGTGCTTGCCCTTTTCTTCTCTAAGTTTCCTCGAAATGTAACTTTATATAAAGTAATAATTCTGCATGATGTACTAATGGAATATAATATAAGGTATAATAAATATAACAAAATTAAAACACAGAAGAGAGAACTCAGTTATAGAGAGGTACCATTTTCATTTTTTACTGAAATCTAAACTAGATTATGTTAAGATATATATTGTAAGCACTAAAGTGATCATAAAGAAAATAAGGATATTCAGTAAAAGTTAATAAATGAAATCATTAGATTATACAATATTTATGTGAAGGAATAGACAACACTAAGTGAGAAATAAGTGAGTAGAAAATAAACATGGTGCATAGATAAAATAAAAGATGCAGAAACATATCCAACTATATCAATACTAGCAAATGGGAATAAACAATCAAAAGAAAAGGCCCAAATATCAAGAAGGATGCTTCATAATGGTCAAATGAACAACTCATCAAAAAGATGTCCACATGAACATTACAACAGGCTCCAAAATATATGAAGGAAAACTGACATAAGTGAAGAAATAAATAATTTGGTGATAACAATTGGAGCTTTGACAATTCACAATGGCTAGATTGTGAAACCAACCTAGTTGCCCTTCAACCAACCTAGTTATCCATGAATGGATAAAGAAACTGTGGTATATATACACAATGGAATATTACTCAGTCATAAAGAATAAAATTATGGCATTTGCAGGTAAATGGATGATGTTGAAGACTGTCATGCTAAGTGAAATTAGCCAATCTCCAAAATCCAAAGGCTGAATGATCTCTCTGATAAGTGAATGATGGTGCATAATGCGGGGTGTAAGGGAGGCAAGAATGGAGGAGGGATAGATAGCATAAGGGGAAGGGAGGGGTGGGGTCGGGGTGGGGAGTAAGGAAAATAACAGAATGAGATGGACATCATAGCCCTGTGAACATGCATTATTGCACAGATGGTGTAACTCTACTTTGTGTACAACCATGAAACAACAGATGTACTCCATTTGTGTACAAAAAATCCAAATAAATAAATTTTTTAAAAAATCAAAAAAAATTGGAGCTTTGAATATTCCACTTGTGATAATGGATAGAACATAGGACACAAATAACACTAAAACCAAAAAGGCCTATCAGATATTTATGAAATAGTACACTAAACCAAGTAAAATATACATTCTTCTCAAGTGCTCTTGGTACCTTTTATAAGGCATTTGATGGACCATGAAACAAGCTCTACCAAATGTAAAACTACATCAAACAAAGTCTGTTTTCTAAAAGTGATAGGGTGAAATTAGAAATCAATAACAGAAATTTGCATGATTAAAAATCTTGAGAAAACTACAACCTCCTAAGTAGCCAATAGAACATCTATAAAGTAAATTAAAAATATTTTGAGTAAATGCAAATTTAGATTATTCTAAACTGATGAGATGGAGTGAAGTAGGACTTACAGGGAAATTTATGGCTCTTTAGAACAAAGCAGAAGTCTATAAAACAGACAATAGGAAAAAATCTAAAACTTAAGAAAGTGAAGGTAAATTTTGAAAAGATGAAAATATACAAATATTTACATAAATTAATGAAGGAAAAAAGAAAAATGATTCAAATTACCAGACAAATGAAGAAAGTGACATGTTACTGCCAGTCTTACAGAAATAAAAATGATGGTAAGGGAACATTGTGAACAGTTGCATGCCAAAGTTAAATAACAGATGAAATGGACAAAATCCTAGAAAGAAAATCACAATCCACCAAGACTGTGTGAAGATATGGAAAACATGAAGAGACCATCAATACTTACAGAGATTGAATCAGTAATCAAAAAGCTTATTGCAAAGATAAATTCCAGCCCAGAGAGCTTCACTGATAAATTCTACAAAATCTTTAAGAAAAACAGTACCAATTCTTTAGAACTCTTTCAAAAAAGGGAATACAAAGGAACATTTCTAACTCATTTTGTGAGGTTACTGTCATACACATGCCAAAATGTACTAGAAAATTATAGAGCAATATCTTTTACAAGCATAGAAACAAAAACTCTCAAGATAACATTAACAAAAACAAATTCAGTGACAAATAAAGAGGATTAGATGTCATGGGATTTACCAGAGGAATCAAAGCTACATGTGTGAAACAAAGACAAGCAGAGCAACACAATGGAATTGAACATTTAGAAATAAATCCTTGATTTTTGATTCAGCTAAAAGGAGCCAAAATCATGAAAAAAGAAAAACTTTCCATCAAATTTTACTGGGACAACTGAACATCTATGTATAAAAGAACTAAGAAGTCTCTGAGTATAACTACTGATAGAGTTTGGAGGGCTCTGAATACCATTCCCAACATGGAAAACAGGAAAGAATGAAGGAAAGCAGGAAGGAAAGAAGGAGGGAAAAAGGAAGAAAAGGAAAGGAAGAAAGGAAGGACAACTTAGGGGAAATTTTATTTTACAGCATATACAGAAATTAACTCAAAATTAATCAAAGAAATGTAAGATCTAAGATAATGTCTTACATCATTGCAAATACCTGTGATTGTATATTAATACTTTTTCAAAATGACACCAAAAGCTTAAAACATATTAAAAAGTAAACAAAGTTGATGTTATCAAAATTAAAACTTCTGTGTATCAAAGGACACTGTCAATTAAAAAACAGAACTCCTCAAATCAGAAAAAGACATTTATATTTTCATATTCTGTTGAGGGACTTATATTTGTGATTGATCAAAAGATAATTAGATGTTAGGTGAATGAATTGCTAGTTAGCTAATTATGTGTCTCAGTATATATACATGTGTCATATCTTATAAATGTCTCTCTCCATATATACATATTTATATGCATTTGTGTATATACATATACATATCTATATAAAACAACTAAAGGACAAATATATGATTCAAAAATGGGCAGTGAATACACGTTTCAAAGATATGGAAAAGGTTAATAATTTTACCACATGAGAGATATTCAGCATAATTAACCACTAAGTCAAAATCATAATGAGATACCACTTTCACACAGTATGATGACTACAGTCAAAAAGAAAGAAAGAAACAAGTGATGGTTGAGATGCTGCAGGGAAATTAGAAAATTAATACATTGTTTGTGATTATATATACTCATTTAGACATTCTGTACAGTCTGATATTTTCTCAAAACCTCATGTAGCGTCACTATTTCATCTAGCAATTACACTTCTAGTTAGACATCCAAGAGCAAAAAAAAAAAAAAACGTGCATCCACACACCAAAACAATGACACATAAATAATTGTACTACCAAAGGTTGTCTACAAATTCAGTGTAACTCCCATTAAAATACCGATGATAGGGTATTCTTCTTCAGAGAACTGGGAATAAAAAGTCTTAAAATTCTTATGGAAGAATAAAAGATTCAGAATATCCAAAGGAATTCTGAGCAATGAGAACAAGACTGGAAGCATCACAATACCAAACCTCAAATTATACTATACAGCTATAGTAACAAAAAAGCATGGTATTGACATAAAAACAAACACAAAGATCAATGGAATTAATAAAAGACACAAAGATAAATCCACACAAATATAGTTATCTGATAGCTGACAAAAGTACCAAACACATAGGTTGGAGAAAACAAGATAAAATGGAGCAAAACTTGTTATATGAGAGTATGAATATGTCATCCTTTTTAACAAATGGTGCTGTGAAAACTGAATATCCATATGTAGAAGAATGAAACTAGATCCTTTTTTTTTTTACCTGTGCAAAATTCAACTAAAAGTGAACCAAAGACTTCAAAATTAGACCAGAAACTTTGCAACAGTGAGGAGAAAGCATGATCTCAACATTCTAACATATAAGCAGAGCCACCAATTTCCTTAAAAACTCCTAAACCTCAGAAATAAAATCAAGAATCAATATAGAGGGTGTCATCAAATTCAAAAATCTTCTACACAGGAAATGAAAGAGTTAAGAGTGTGAAAAGTAAGCCTAAAGAATGTGAGAAAATCTTTGACAGTTACTCTTCAAACAGAAGATTAATATCAAGAATACATAAGTGTCTTAAAAAAACTATACATCAAGAAAAGCAAATAATCCAATCAACAAATGGCAGATGAACAAAACAGAATTTTCTGAAACAAAGAAATTCAAATGGCCAACAAACACATTAAAAAATGTTCAGTATCCTTAGCAATCCGGGAAGTGCAAATCAAAGCTACACAGAGATTTCATCTCAACCCAGTTAGAATGGCAAACTTCAAGAATATAAATACTAATAAATGCTGATAAGGATGTGAAGGGAAAGGAAACAGACATTGTAGGTGTGACAGCATATTAATATAAACACTATGTAAATCACTATGGCAATGCCTCAAAAGACAGGGAATGAAAACACTCTTTGACCCAACTATTCCATTCCTTGATATTTATCCAAATCAGCATATATAGTGATACTTGCATTCCAAGGTTTATAGCAGCACAGTCCACAATAACCAAGTAATGGAACCAGCAATAGATGAATAGATAAAGAAAATATGGTATATGTACATAATGAAATTCTACCTATCCATAAAAAAGAACAAAATTATGACATTTGCTAGTAAATGAATGGAACTGGAGAACATAATAATGGGTTGAATAAGCCAGACTCAGAAAGTTAAGTTTTGAATATTTTCTGTGATATTCAGAAGCTTGAGAGAAACAAGGCACTTTTTTTTAATGGAATGTTGTGAAAATGGTAGAATGGTAGAGGAAGGGGATTGAGAAGGAGGGACAAATATGGACACAAGGAAGAATGGAGGAATAAAATTCATGTATGAGTGTATACCATAATGAATCCCATTTCAATATATAATTATAATGCACCCATTGAAAAAATAAATATGTAGAAGGACAACCAGTAGAAGAGGTGCATCAGAGGGAAAAGAGGAAAGAAAATAGAACAAAATGAAGCATATTATATAATATGAGTGTATGAATATGTCACAATGAACCCCACTATTCTGTATAACTATAGTGCACTAATAAAAACTCCAGAAAGAATAAATAAATGTATATACAGCTTCTGTATTTATGGCAGGAAATTGATACATATTAAGCAAATAAAACTGATCATATATTTTGACATAAAGATGTCCTACAAAATTAATTCCTCCTTATGAGCAACACTTTCAATGATTGAAATTTTCACTGATAAATTGAAAAATCAACAATGACACAAATGTACATAAAAGCATTATTTACAATAGCCAAAATGTGTAACTAATGTAAATGTCTATCATCTGATTAATGAATAAAGAAAATATGGTTTATTCATTTAATTAAATACTATTTGGCAATAAAGAAATATAAAGTAGTTTCATATGTCACAAAATGAGTTATCTTTCAAAAGATATTTTTAAATTAATGCAGCCAGTCACAAATTTTATACATGATGCAAGATGCAATGTCCAGAGTAGCAAACATATACAATCACGAAGTATATTAGTGGCTTGCTAAGGCAAGACACAATGAAAGGAAATAAGGAGAGATGGTACAGAGGTCATTAAGCTTCCTTGTGTAAGATACAAATGTTCTTGAATGGTAGTGATGATACAAATGCTAAAAATATGCAAAAATTTTATTATAAAGAGTGAATTGTGAATCTATAAACACTCTATAAACACTCAAAAAATTAGTATGGGAAAGAGAAATGTAACTCATTTACTGTTTAATTAACATTTCTCTGATCATAATAGGATAAATACTTTGGGTTGAATGAGAGCAATATCTGGGACTCAGGCAACATGCTTTCTATCATGTATTGTTTCTTTCTTAAATTCATTTTTTTTTTTTTAACCTATCCTTATAGTCTGGCTCTGTGAACTTTATTTGCACAGGGCCAAGCTATAATTAAATCTTTTTTCACCATTCAATGTAAAGGAAATAGAACAATTTCCTTTACATTGAATTTCAAAATACTGAAAGAGAAAGACTAACAGAACTAACCTCGATCAGCAGACAGATGGTAAAATTAATTGGACATGACTTTCCTATATTCGTATTTGAATACACAGCCAGTGTAACTCCACATCAGGAACAACTACAAGAACGGGAAGTTATACTCCATATATGTATAACATGTCAAAATACACTCTACTGTCATGTATAACTAAAAAGAACTAAAAACATTTATTATTATTTATTAATAATAATAAAAAGAAATCAGTTAATAGTCTTTGTACAAATATAGCCACTGAAATTACCTCAAGATAAAAATGACCTGCTTATTTAGAAGTTACAGATATAAATGTGAAAAGGGAAATGAAGGGGAAATCAACATTTATAAAAATGTGTAATTCCAGGATAGAAAAACACTATTTTTTTTACAATGGAAGGTTGGAATTTAAGAGTGGAAACGAAATTTCTGACTCCAAAGAGAATAACAATTGCGCAAAATTGTCTCTCTTAGTGAGCATACTATACATGAGCTATCAGCACTGCCTTTTGTATACTTTTGATGCAGAGGCGAAGGATGGCTTTATAACTTTTGGGTACCATACAGGTGTATGTTACACATTCCATATGTTATTGGGGTTGGAAAAATCATTTGCAGTATCTAATCTCAAAACTACATACATTAACATAAAGAAATAAAAACATAAATACACAAATCAATTCAGAAATCATAACTTTCACTTTAAATCTAATTTGGCTACTAACAGCAAATTCTAATTTCTCCTAAGCAGCTATAAAAAGTGTACAAGCCCTGTGATGAAAGCAAGTGAGCCGAGAACAAGACAATTATGATAATCATGTAATGTTAACAATTGAGATTAAATGTTAAAAACTTATCTTAAATACCAAAAATATATGCAAAACAGCATACTATTCATATGACAATAACTGATAGTTGTTTTTTATTACCATATTTTCAAATGCCTCTTCAAGGTTAATGAGACAATTTTCATTAACTAAAGTTTGTTCTCCAAAGTAGGTAGGCTTCTGTCAAATCACAAGAAGATTTTAAGTGTTCTTTTAATAGTCAAAAATGTCAGCAACTTTTCATTTATCTATATTCTTGGTAGAGGTGGAATTCAGAGGTAGAAACAATTAACTAAACATAAAACAATGTGTTATTTTGAAAAAGACCATCTTGACAAAAGTAGACTTTTTTTTTCAAATGGCTAGATTAATTGGCTATTTTTCAATGAAGAACTCTTTAAATTAATTGACTTTTTTATGATAAAGATATAATGCTTTAACAGTTTTAAATTAGAACAGCATAATTTTAGCAAGATTAAGGAGCTTCTTTCTAGATAATATAAACTATAATTTGAAGTTTATAAGCAACATTCTCTTTAAAGTAGTTATCTGTTGTAACTCAACCTGTGGGTCTTTGTCCCTTCTGGAGGGGGTAAGGCTGACAAAGTAACCAATGCCCTTGGGAGAGCAAGTTCCAGACCAGTCTCAAATTTATTAAGGAATTACAGCACTTTTATAGACGAGGAGAGTCTGAGAACAAAGAACAGGTAGTATAACATGATAGTCTGTAAGGATGGTCCAATTAGGAGTCACACAGTTCACCAAAGGGAGGAGGGAGAGAGGAGGACAAGTAAAGCTCTCCTGAGGCAATGGCCATCGGCGGGTCAGGTCACTTGTTCAAGCATGAACAATCCTGAGTGTTCAATTCAAGGATTATACCTTTCCGTAGCCTGAGAGCATATACCTCAGTGACTTCTTTCTGCATCCCCACAGTTATCCCCAGTGAGCCCCAGAAAATTACAGTTTAACACATGGAAACAATAAGTAAAAGCAGCAATGAAGACTGTGTTGTTTACTGTTATACAGTATCATTATAAATAAATAAATAAATAAATAAATAAATACACAGCATATGATGAGGAAATAGATCTTTTTCCATAAACTTTGGCCCTCTTCCTGAATATTTCTTCTGATGTCATGAAACCATCTAGCTATAGTTAGCAAAACTGATTATTAAAATGCAAATGCACTTAATGTCATTCCTTTCCTAAAAACACAATTTTGTAATTCATTTCTAAAGTCTTCTATTTCTCTTTTTCACTTTGCAACAAGGTATGTGTTTGTACTTGAATGTGTTGATATGTATTGTGTGTATTAAATATTTTATATTTTTAAGTTTTGGAAATATTTAATCTAAAATGTGACCTTCACTGCTGTACAACATTGTTTGAATACACCATGGCTAGCAGCCTTCCTACACATTTTCACCAAATTCTGGCTTGCTCATCTAGGAACATACTGAATACACTAATCTCATAGATATACTTTCTTAATAAATATAATAAAAATATTTCAGTCACACACTTGAGATATTAAAACAATAGGAACTTGATTGAAATTTTTCTACAGAATATATAATATAAGGGCTACCTAACAAACTCACTCTTCATGCTAATTATAAGTTATATGCATTATTTGGATTGAATATATTATAGTAACCAATAGAAATTATAAAACATGCTGAAGTTTTTTTTCATAGTGGATATATCTGTAAAAATACTGAGGATGAAAAATTAAAGATTAGTAGCATTTTTTTCCTTTTTAATCTGATTTTCTTTATATAATTGATTTCTCTAGAAGATTTCTGTACATTAAATGTGACAATTCATAAAATAATAAACATAAAGGTAAGTATAAAACAAACTCAATAAATGCAAGTTGTGATGCTTAAGATAATAATAAAATGGTGACAGTAATGATGGTGCCCATCGGTTTGAAAATGACTTTCATCTAAGTCATTACTATTATTTTTTTTTAGATAACCTTGATTAGGTTTTGCTAATGTCCTATACAATCAAATCTATGTCAGGAATTTTACTTCTTGACTATTCTAAGAAAGGAATCTCCAAAAGTATATTGTGACCTTTAATATATAACAACTGCTATAATTATTTGGAGCTATAGGAAACTTTTTTTCTTTTCCCAAACTTTGTTTCAGAAAGATTCTACATTATCAGGAACACAAAGATAAATAAAGCACAGTTTCTATTCTTCAGAAATAAAATAAATTTAAACTCTGAAATGATTTTTGGGCATTTAGAACTTAACTTTTTAAAACTTTCATTTGCAGTTAGGATATAGGAGGACACAAAATAATAATTCTCCTGTGGCGAAAATAAATTAAATCTGCAAAAAATAAATATGACACTCTTTTTAAAATAATGTTAGTGAAAAGTGGTGGAAGTGCAATTCATTATGAATTAAATTATAGGAACAAGTATTTTCCTAGAACAGAGAGTCACAAGAGTTTCCAGTCCTTGAGGTGGGCAGGGAGGGCCTGTCATTGAAAGATCTCACAGGAATGAAGAAGAATCAGCTGGTTGGAACATGGCCTTGGCAGGCAGAAAAAGTAAGATTGGGAAGAGTTGCAAACACAGGGTGGACTATTGGGCAAGCAGTTGTGCCCATGCTTGCCCCTCAGTTTTGTCAGGAAAGAAGGAACAAATATTAAAAGAAATCACACCGCACTATGCTTGTGTGCTGCTTCTGCCAGGTTTGAAAGTATATTCAACCATTTCCCTCCCAGCTAAAAAGGCAACAGCTTGAGAGGCTGAAGTCTTTCTGTTCACACATGAACTCAAACTAATTAAAGCCATGAGCTAGCACAGCTGACATGCATTTTAGGAAAAAATCTGAATGGACAGCTCAGCCAACTGGCCTAACCACTTGTCAGACACAAGTAAGTAAACTTAAAACATACAACACTTTTTCAATACAATTTCCATACTAGATGTTCCAAAAACATCTAGATGTGTAAAGAAGTAGAAATTGTAACCAGTCATAGAGAAAACTCTATCAATAAAAGAAAACCCACTGGTGAATGTTTACAACCAATCAGCAAGAATTTTAAATCAACTTTATGATGAAGTTTAAAAAATTTATAAAAAGGTACAAGAGATTTGGGATATTTCACAAAAGCAATTTAAACTCTTGATTATGATCAATTTGCTATGTTTGTAAATAGAATCCTAGAAAAAAAAAGAACAGGAAGGGGGGAAGGGGAGAAGGAGCATACAGAGAAATAATGAGGCAGAAAAATGAATGAAGAAAAAATGATCAATTTTTTTGAAATTTATTCAACAGATCTAACTCTATTGATTCCGAAGTTCAATATACCTAATCTGAATAAATTCAAAGAAACTGATAACCAGGTTCACCATAACTAAACTACTTAACAACATAGATAATACAAAAAACAAAAACTAAAAATAAGCTAACGGTAAACAAACAAAACCACCACTTGAAATACAGTGGAACAATGGTAAGAGTTATGGGTTGGGCCGGATGTGAATGTGCACACCTGTAACCCCAGCGACTCCAGAGGCGCAGGTTGGAGGACTGCAAGCTCAAAGTCAACCTCAGCAATTTAGGGAGACCCTATCTCAAAATAAAAACAAAGAGCTGGGGATGTGGCTGAGAGTTACGTGCCCCTTTGTTCAATCCCTGGTACCATAAAAATAAATAAATGAAAGAACAGGGCTGACTTTTCATCAGACAAAATGAGCTCCAAGACCATGGAAGAACATCTTTAAGTGCTGAGAAAGAAAACAAAACCAAAACTGTAAACCTACAGCTCTATACGATGCATAAATATCCTCCAAAAATTAGAGCAAAGACATTTTCAGATAAATAAAATTCATATTGGAAAGACCCCAATGACAAGAAATACTAAAGAGGTGTTTCAGACTGAAAGAAAATTTTACCAGAGATAAACTTAGATCTAGAGGGAAAAAAAAATTTAAAAGCCAGGAATATTAAGAATGTAATTCAAAATAAAAGGAGGGGCTGGGGTTGTGGCTCAGTGGTAGAGCACTTGCCTAGCATGGGTCCTGAGGCACTGGGTTTGATTCTCAGCACCTCATACAAATAAATAAATAAAATAAAGGTCCATCAATAATATGTATTTTAAAAAAACAAAAGGATACACTTTAATTTTTTTCTTAAATAGTTTAAAAAGTATTTTGAAGCAAAAGTAATTTACCATAGGTTTTATGCCACATATAGAACTAAAATACATTACAATATAAGATATGTAGACTATTAAAATTACCTGGTCAATCCAACAGAAAGAAGAAAAAGAGAAATAAATGAGCAAAAACTACATGAAGTAAAAAGAAAACAAATACCAAAATTTTAGATTTAAATTCAGCCATATGAGTAATTATGCTAAAGGTTAGTAGAGTGAACGTTTCCAAGAAAAAAAAAAAAACAAATATTTTATATGTGGATTAAAAAAGAAACCATATTCTCTTGACAAGTATACCAACTTTAAATGTAAATGCATACATATGTTAAAAGCAGAAGGATTATGCATCTAGTAACAGAATTTCAAAATATTTGAAGCAAAAGTTGATGTAAAAAATGGGAAAAGTAAGAAAATACATTTTTACTGCTAGACATTTTAACACCTCTTTCTCAAAATTGATTCTAGAGCAGGTGCAAAAAAAAAAAAAAATTCAGTGTAAATTATTTGAAAAGTATCAAAGAAATTAGCCTAACCAACACCTCTAAAACACTGCATTCAACAACTGCAAAATATACATTATTTTCAAGCATTCATGGAACATTTATCAAGATAGACCAAATGCTGGACCATGCAATAAATCTCAATTAAATTTAAGATGATGGAAATCTCACAAGGCATGTGCCCTAGTTAAAACAATAAAATTAAATTCATGCTAACTAGAAATTTTAGAAAATATCAAAATATATAGAAAAAACCATATACTTTTAAATAACTTATTGGGCCAAAAACAAAAACTTAAGACAAGAAAATATTACAAGGTGAATAATAGTGAAAATCCAACATTGTGAAATGCACTGACACAGAATTTGAGGATAATTTATAATATCAATCCTTATATGAAAAAAGATGACTTGAATATTACTTTTTTAAGTTTCTGAGTTAAAATGCTAGAAAAAAGATCAAACTAAATCTAAAATAAGTAGAATGAAGCAAATAATAAAAACAAGATCACAAAAATGTAATTTTAAAAGGTTGAAACAAATAATAAAGAAAATGTAAAAAGTGAAACATCAGTTCTTTCAAAAGGTAATAAAATGCATAAACTTCTAACAAGGTTGATCAACTACAGCAAAAACCCAGTTCTACTAACACAACATCAGGAAATCTGGCCACACAATAAGACAAGTCTATAATTTATCATAATGGCTTGGGGCTGCAATTTATCACGGAAAGCATCTTGTGGTCAGCCCTTTTGTTTCACGAATTATTTGTAGTTCCAAGTTCACATTATTTATGACTACTGTCAAAGGGAAACTAAGGCATTAATACTGATATTCAGAAGAGTGTGATAATTTTCTAACTAAAATTACGTTATCTTTTCTTTTAAATAACAATACTGAATTTTTTTGACAACTAACTTTGAAAGCAAATTTTTCACAGCTGAAGTGTCTTTCAATGTCATTAAAATTTAAACGATTTAGTTACATCTTAAATGCCTACCAATGGGAAATAAGAATTCTCCCACAATGTACTTACTAAATTGCTTCATATCCCATAACCTTGTTTACTTTACTATTGCTATTTAGAACCACCTCTTAACCACAAGGAGTATTTTAGGTATAAACCCAACATGAAAGATAAATAAATAAAATCCTTGACATATTCATCTGTGCAAACATTCTCCCCAGCTCTTTGAATTCACTAACATCAATCATAAGGCACTTCATTAAGTAAAAATAACTACAGAATTTAATATATAAATAAATGTGATATACTTCACTGGTAGCATTGACCATAATTATAAAATATAATTCAATTTATTCAGAGTGTCTTGTATCATGGAAGTCATTGAAAATATCTTTAAACATTTGCTGTGAACTTTGTGTTTATGGGCATTACAAAGGAACAGGATAAAATACTTAAGATAAATCCATTACACTCTCCTGGAGAACATAAGGTGCAGTAAGAAATAGATATGATGGATTTCCTCTTAGTATTTTTTTAATGCCTGTGGAAAACGCCACACATCCATAATTCCTTAGTGTCAATGGTTTGGGTTGCTATGTTCTCAATGGAGCTGGCTTTTTGGTTTCTTTAGTCTTCAATGACATTTTTGTTGTGGTAATGGTTCTATTTAAATAGAACAACCCAAAACATTAACACCAGAGAATTATATATGTGTGCATATTTTGTCTAAAATGATCTGTTACAATGACATTTTGGAACAACTTTTTGAATATTGTTTTGGGTCAGTATTAACTTACCAAACATTTTCCTTCACACTGAATCTAAGATTCTTTAAATATGTGTTTGATTGCATAAATATGCAAAATAAACTAGGTTATCAAGGAAAATAATCCCAGATATAGTGTGAAACTGTACATGACTCATTTTAATTAGCTCAGCATTCACAACCTCAAGCATGTATAAAAGCATCATCATCTATAATATCTTAGATGTGTGCTATTATTTTCCCAAACATTATAAACTACAGCAATTGTTTACTGTGGTCCTGATTTAAAGGAGCTAAAGATATATGATAAAGGGGGAGAAAAGGGTCCTCTGCCTTTGTATGCCCTCCAAAATTTTTTTATTTAGATATAAGCAAGAAGAGGCATTAAAATACAGGTAATTTTTGACTCCACTCCCCTCTCCTCTTCTGCAGGCAGCTGGGGTATGTGCAGGCTGCTGGCCTAACCAATTTCATTCTGGGTTTTTATCTCACAAACTTAAAAGAATAAACTCCATGCACAAAGAGGAAAGGAAAGAGTGCAGGGAGTAGGATTTAAGTGAGAAGAGACTTCCATGATGTGGAAGTGGACCTGGGAGTGTTACACAGCCGGAGACTTCCAGGGAAAGGAGGCAGTCTGAAGACCCAGGAAAGTGCCATCCCCTGCCCACCTCAGGCAGGCAAGGCAGCAGGTAAATTGCTTCTTGGAATAGAAAGCATGCAGGATGTGCACGGTGGGCCCATCTCACAGAATTACTCCCCGAACCTGGCGTTGCCACCCCTGGCATCCGTCTGCCCCATCACGACTCCCTTCGTGTCCCATAATTCTTCCTTGCTCACCATGCTCCAAATGCACTGGCCCTCCTGCTGTTTCCTGCCTATGCCAGCATCCTCCCGCCCAGAGTCTAAGAACTGCTTGCCACTGGTGCGTGGGGTGCTTGCCCCTCACCTTGTTACCCCCACGTTTGCTGTGTTCCCTGTTTTCAAATTGCCATAACTTCTTCTTCTCATTGAGGTCTACACTGAGCTCCCTTTAAAATTACTCGTTCTCACCCAAGAAGCCTTTTCTCCCCCGACACCCACAGCCCTTGATTAAGATAACAAAAGTGCACGCCCAGCTGTGTGGCCTGAGGTCTGCACAGCCGGTTGGCAGGGCCTGGCCCGCTCCCCAGAGGCTCCAGGTGGAGTCCGCCCCCAGAGGCTCCTGGCCTCAAGCCTCCGCCACAGCAGGTGTCAGGCCCCATCACCTCCCAGAGGCTGCTCCTACCTTGGTTGCAGCGCCAGGGGAGCAGGTGGGTTCAGCAGACCAGAGCAGAAACTTGACTGAGGAGGAAGGAGAGGGAGGCCTTTTGCTCTGAAGGCAGCGTCTCTGCCCAAGTTGGGAGAGGGTTCATCACCAGTAGGCAGGAGCCCGTTTTCACACTCACCAGCTGCTGCTTGAGGTTCCAGCTGGTTGCCTGGTGTTGTCTTTTGCTTTGGTTCCTTCCAACTGAGCAAGCCAGGGCGGGAGCAGGAGCAGGCGGGGCAGGAGTGGGAGCCGGTGCTGCGGGGACTCTGGAAGCGCGGTTAAGGGGAGGGTCTTCAGGGGCCTCTCCCTGGGTATCTGGTCGGAACACTCGTGTAGGCAGGTAGGGCCCATGGTCTTCCAGGTATTCTCATCTTCAAGTCACATCTTCAAGGACCCTTTTTTACAAAACAGGTTACATTCATAGGTTCTAGGGATCCAGTGTGGGCATTTGAGAGTCATTTTCTGTCAAAGTGTTTTTCTTTAATTTAGTTTTATGGATTTTTCACCAGCATTATTGAAGAATAATTGACAAAAATCATATGTATATACACACTATATATTTAAAGTGTACGAAATGATGTTTGCTATAGATATACATTGTAAAATTATTACCACTACCAAGTTAATTAACATCTGTCACATCACATACTTACAACTTTTATTTTATTGTAAGCATATTCAAGACGAATTCTCTTAGCAAATTGAAGCATACAATACATTATCATTAGCTGTAGTCATGTTGTAGGATGAATTTTTAGAATTTACTCCTTCTAATAAAATTATGGCATTTGTTGGTAAATGGATGGAGTTAGAGAATATCTTGCTAAGTAAGATAAGCCAAGCCCAAAAAACCAAAGGCCTAATGTTTTCTCTGTTAAGTGGATGATGATACATAATGAGGGGGGCAAGAGAAGAATGGAGGAACTTTGGATAGAGTAGAGGAAAATGGGGCTGGAGGGATTCAGGGAAGGAAAGAGTAAAGTGAGACAGACATTATTACCCTCTGTACATGTATGATTACAAGAATGGTGGTATGAATTTACATCGTGTACAACCAGAGAAATGAAAAGTTGTACCCCATTTGTGTACAATGAATCAAAATGAAGTCTGGGGGAAAAAAGAAAGAAAAAAAAGAACTTACTCCTTCTAACTTTGATCAACATCCCCCATTTCCTCTGTAGCCCACTTCGTGGCAAACACAGTTCTATCTGCTTCTGAGTTTGACTTTTTGATTCCATTTTAAGTGAGATCATATAGTATTTGTCTTTCTGACTCTGATTTCTTTCACTTAGTAAAATGTCCTTCAAGTTCATACATATTGTCATAAATGATAGGATTTCCTCTTTTCTTATGACTCAATACATATACCACAATGTCCTTTATCCAGTTATCCATCAGTAGATACTTAATTAGGTCCCTACTTTGGCTATTGTGAATAATGCTGAAATGAATATGGGAATACAGATATCTCTTTGATTTACTAATTTGATTTCATTGGATGTACACTAAGAACCAGGATTGTTGGCTCATACTTGTAGTTTTATTTTTAATTTATTTTGAGCAACCTCAACACTACTTTCCATAATGGCTTACCAACTCCATCACTACCTCAGCCTACAGTCATGTTCCATAACGACCTGTGGATCAATGATGGATCACATATATGATGGTGTTCCCGTGAGATCATATCACCTAGTGACATTCTAGACCTCTCAGTTTATGTAAGTATACTCTATGATGTTTGCACAATGACAAAATCACCTTTGCTTTTTTCTTTTTGGTAATAGCCATTCTAATAGGTTCTGAGGTGACCTAGCTCTGATGTCATTTTGCAGATTGTTGGTGATACAATATTTTTATATATCTGATAATCATTTTGCATTTCTTCTCTAGAGGAATATCTATTAATGTTCTTTCCCATTTTAAAATTGGGTTATAAGTTTCTTGCTATTCAATTGTTTGAGTTACTTATGTACATTGACTATCAATGCATGAGATTATCAGACTAGCAAATATTTTGTCCCATTTTGACAAATTGTCTCTTTCCTGCATTGATTGTTTCCTTTGTTGTGCACAAGATTTGAACTCGGATGCAATTTCATTTCTCATTTTTGCCTTTTTAATCTGAGGATTTAGGTCATATCCAGAAAGTCATTACCAAGGCCAGTGTCAAGCTGGTATTCTCCTAAGTTTTCTTCTGCAAGTTTTGCAGTTTCAGGTCCTATGTTTAAATCTTTATTTCATTTTGAGTTGGTTTTTATATATGTTGTAAGATAACAGTCCAATTTATTCCCCTACATGTGAATATACAATTTTCCCCAAAAGGTTTCTGACACAAACTCTTTTCCCCATTGTGTGTTCTTGACAACTGGGCTGAAGATCATTTGACCCAAAGTGTGGAGATTTATTTCCGGGCTCTCTATTGTCTGCCATTGATTTATGTTTGTTTCTATGTTTATACATACCATTTTGATTATTATGGTTTTGTACTGGATTGTGATATCAGAAAGCATGATCACTCATGCTATTTTCTCCTTCCTAAAGATTGATTTGGCGATTTAGGGTCTTTTGTGGGTCCATATAATTTTTAGAATTTTTTTTTCTAATTCTGTTAAAGTCGTACTGGAATTTTTATATGAATTGTATTGATTCCTTTGGATCATTTATGGTAGTATGAACATATTAACAATAATAATTTTGTAGTCCATGAACAAGGAATATTTTTCCATTTATTTGTGTCTTCTTCAATTACTTTTTATCGGTATTTTATAGTTTTCCTTGTATAGGTCTTTTGCCTTTTGCTAAATTTAATTGTAAATATTTTATTTTTTAGGTTAAGTAGAATTGCTTTCTTAGTATCTTTTTTTGGTAGTTCCTCATTAGTGTATAAAAATACAACCATGCTTATATGTTGATATTGTCTCCTGCACCTACACTGAATTTATCACTTGTAACAGTCTAGTTCCTTTGGTGAAGACTTTAGAGAGTTTCAGTATATAAGATCTCTTCATCTGCAAAGGCAATCTTACTTCTTCCTTTCTGATTTGGATATCTTGATTTCTTTTTACAGCCTAACTCCTCTGGCAAGTACTAGAGTGAACAGAAGTGGTCATCGTGTGCCTCCCTATTTTGTTCCTGATCTTAGAGGAAAAAGCTTTCAGGTTAGTCAAGGCTTGTCATATGTAATCTTTATAATGGTAAGGTACACTTAATTTAAGAGTTTGTATCATGAAAGAGTATTGAATTTTGTTAAATGCTTTGATGCCTTTAATGAGATGATCACATGATATTTTGTTTTATTCTATTAAGACAGTGTGTCCTGGTCATATGTCTGCATAGGTTGAACCATCCTTGCATCCCAGGATTAAATTCTGCTTGATCATCATGTATAATCCTCTTAATGTTCTGTTGAATTTTTGAATTTTTATTTTATTTAGATAGAATTTGTGTAAGTAGAAAGTAAATGATACAGAATACTACATAATTTCAAATAGGTACTTACTTTGGGTATTTTATGTTAATGTGATAAAACAGGTGCAAACTACTATGTACTGTATCATTATGGATTTGACAGTTGGTCTCTGTTGTGGTTTAGATATGAGGTGTTCCCCAAAAGCTCATGTGTGAGACAATGCAAGAAAGTTCAGAGGTGAAATGATTGGATTCTGAGAGCCTTAACCTAATTGGTGCCTTAATACTCTGATAGGGATTAACTGGGTGGTAACTCTAGGCTGAAGGAGTGTGACTGGAGGAGGTGGGTGATTGGGGGCATGCCCTCGGGCTACATATTTTGTCCTTGGTGAGAGGAGCTCTCTCTGCTTCCTGGTGCTGTGTTCCCCGCTGCTCTCCTCTACCACACTCTTGTGCTGTGATGTTCTTCCTCGCCTCAAACCCTGAGAAATAAAGTCAGCTGTCTGTGAATGAGATCTCTGAAACTGTGAGCCTCAATTAAACTTTTCCTCCTCTAAAATTGTTCTAGTTAGATCTTTTGGCCACAGTGATGAAAATTCTGTCCAAAACAGTCTCTAACAATTATCATGGCTTTGTTGATTTAATTTGTATTATCAATATTTGTTTTATATATCCTAAAAGCCTTTTATTAGGTGTATATAAATATATATGTATTCATACTTGGAATGTTGATACTTTTATTCTTTTAAGAAAGAATAATGCTTTCATAGGAAACTGTAAATACCATACTTTTTTAGTGTATGATTTGTTAAAGTTTGGATATGAGGCATCCCCCCAAATCTCCTGTTAATGTAGGATATTTAGAGGTAAAATGATTGAATCATGAGCACTGCAACAATATTTTCCTTTTGTCTGGAAGGATTAATGATTTCCATTTAGTGTAATTATTAATATGATTGATTGTTTTGTGGAGTGACCCAATTTGTATTTGGGTTTTTTTTTAATTAGAGAAGTATAGTTATATATAATAGTTGGGTTCATTTTGGTAAAATCATACATGCATGGAATTTGATTTGCTCCATTTTAGTCCCTGGTGCCCCTACAGTTGCCTCCTGCTCCTCCTTCCCCTTATTCACCAATCTCCTCTCTAATGATCTTCCTTTCCCTCATCTATTTATTTATTTTTGATTGGTGCTTTATACCTATACATAAAGGTGGAAGATACTGTGGTGTATTTATACATGAACATAGCATGATTTTGTTAAATTTATTACATATCTACACCCATTTTTCAGTCCCTTTTCTCTCCCTGTCTCCTTCTTCTACTCCACTAATCTTCCCTATATCTTTATCATTTCTGACCCCTCTCACTGCTTCTTTCCCTATTGTGCTCTAGCTTCTGCACATGAGAGAAAACATTGAACCCTTTATTTTCTGAGTCTGGCTTATTTCACTTAGCATGATGTTCTCCACTTCTATCCATTTACTGGCAAATACTAATTTCATTCCTCTTTATGGCTGAGTAAAACTCTGTTGTGTGTATATACCACATTTTCTTAATCTGTTCATTTATTGACAAATGTCTGGACCCGTTCCATGATTAGGTTATTTGGAATTATGCTGCTGTAATCATTGATATGACCATATTATTGTAATATGCTGATTTTAGTTCCTTTGGACAAATGTCAAGGAATGGGAAATCTGGATCATATAGTGATTCCATTCCTAGTTTTGTGAGAAATCTCCATACAGATTTCATAGTGGTTGCACTAATTATCAGTCCTACTCACAATGTATGAACCTGTCCTTTTCCCCGCATGCATCTAGCATTTATTATTATTTGTATTCTTTATAATTGCTATTATAACTAAGGTGAGATGAAATCTTATTAAAACTTTGATTTGCATTTTCCTGATGGCTAGAGATGTTGAATATTTTTCATGTATTTGTTGGCCATTTGTGTTCTTTTCAGAAATATTGTTTTAGTCTTCTTCCTTATTTATTTATTGGGTTGTTTCTATGGAATTAAGCTTTCTGTGTTCTTTATATATCCAGTATATTAAACCCTTTCAAAAGAGTAGCTGGCAAAATTTTCTTTCATTCTCTAGCCTCTCTTCACTTTCTTAATCATTTCACTCTGCTGGTGAGAAGCTTTTTAATTTAATGGCATCCCAATTATTGGTTCATGGTTTTATTTCTTGAGCTTTAAGGAGTCTTATTAAGGAATTTGGTGCCTGCACCAATATGATGGAGAGGTGACTTATGCAATTGCATTGTTTTTTTATCTGATTTCTAAGTCTTTGATGCACTTTATTTTTTAGGGGGGGTGGTTACAAGGGATTGAACTCAGGGGCATTCAACCACTGAGTCACATCTCTAGCCCTATTTTGTATTTTATTTAGAGACAGGGTCTAACTGAGCTGCTTAGTGCCTTACAGTTGCTGAGGCTGCCTTTGGACTCATGATCCTACTACCTCAACCTCCCAAGCTGCTGGGATTACAAGCCTGCACCACCCCATCCAGCTTTGATGCATTTTTATTTGACATCGTGCAGGATGAAATATAAGATCTGTTTTCATTATTCTGCATGTGGATATCCAGTTTCCCAGCACCATTTTTTAAAAGGGTTATTTCAACAACAAATTTTTGGTACCTTTGTCAAGTATCAAATGACTGCAAATATGTAAGTCTCTGGGACTTCTGTTATATTCCATTGGTCTTTGTTTCTGTTTTGGTGACAATACTAAGCTGTTTTTTTGTTTTTTTGTTTTTATAGTTCTATGAATAATTTGAGTTGAATTATTGCAATGCCTTTAGTATAATTTGAGTTCAGACATTGCAATGCCTTCTATTGCTCTTCTTGCTCAGGATTGCTTTGGTTATTCTGAATCCCTTATTTTTTCAAACAAATGAAAGGACTGTATTTTTATAGTTCTATGAAGAAATGTCATTGGTATTTTGATGGAGATTGCATTGAATCAGTATATTGCTTTTGACAGGATGGTCATTTTGACAATATTAATTTTGCCTGTCCAAGAACATGGAGGTCTTTCCATCTTTGCAATTATCTTCAATTTCTTTCTTCTGTGTTGTATTATTTTCATCGTGGAGATCTACAAACTCCTTGATTGGATTCATTCGCAAGTACTTTGTGTGGTTTTTCTGTTCAGTTTTTTGGTTTGGATTTGGTTTTGGTGTTTTGAGGTTATTGTAGATGGGATATTCCTGATTGCTTTCTTGGCAGAATCACTGTTGAAGTATAAGAAAGCTATTCATTTATGAGTGTTGATCTTGTATCCTGCTACTTTGCTGGATTAATTTATCAGCTCTAGAAGTCCATTAGAATTTTTCATGTATTCTAGATATAGGATCATATCATAAGCAAACAGAGATAATCTGAATTCTTTTTTCCTATTTGTATCACTTTAATTTCCTTCTCATACCTGATTGCTCTGGCTAGAGTTTCCAGAAATATATTGCATAGAAATGGTGAGATTGTACATCCTTATTCCTGTTTTTAGAGGAAATGCTTTCAGTTTTTCCTCCATTCAGTATCTTGGGTTTGTCATAGATAGACTTTATAATGTTGAGATAAGTCCCTTCTATCCGCAGTTTTTCCAAGGCTTTAAATTGAATGACATTTTTCAAAAACCTTTTCTCTATCCATTGAGATGATCATATGATTCTTGTCCTTAATTCTGTTTATGTGGTCAATTACATTTTTTGATTTGTGTATGTTGAACCTATCTTACATTCCTGGAATGAAACCCACTTGATTACAGTGTATCATCTTCTTGATGTGTTTTTGAATGTGGTTTGCTAATACTTTATTAAGGATTTTTGCAACTATGTTCATTCCTTGATATTAGATATGGAGATGTGTTTTTGTCTTATTTTGGTTGTCAGGGTTATACTGGTTATCGTGAATCCCTGCCCGCAGTGAGAGGCGACATGTAGGCTGGTCAGAATCTTTATTCACACGATGGCCATCTCGTTACAGGATCTTTCTTCTTCTCCCTCCCCCCAGGGAAGTAGTGCGGTATATATGTACAGGAGCAACCAATCAGGGAGCTGTCCACGAGGTTAGCTCGTGGACTGCAAGCTGCAAGGAGCCCAGGCACTCAGTGATGACGCACTGAGCATGCAGAAGTCTTGGCCAATGGCGAAGACTTCTGCATTAGGATGGGGCCCCGTGCACCCTGACAGACCAGCGTGGCAGGCCACACGTGAGGAGGGGATCTGGGCCGGCTGGCCTCCTCACGTGGCCTCCGGGCCGGTCCCACACGGACATCCTGTGGGCAAACCCACCCACCCTCCGGAAGGTGGGGGGGGGGCGGGAGCTGTCCACCTCAGCATGGCTCCAGCGGGTGCTTTCCAAGGCCCCGTTGTGGCTGTGCAGCAGCTGTCCAGCCGCTATGCCGCCACCTCTTCAGGCTGGAGGCACCTCCATCGGAGGGGCCGGGTGCGCGCCTTTGTTCTGGGGCGCCAGGGTCGGCCTGGAGGCACCTCCCTCGGAGGGGCCAGGCGCGCGCCTCCGCTCCAGGGTGCCCGAATCACGCCGCCGCCCCGGCCAGTGGGCACCCCGACACTGGTTTCACAGAACATGTTTGGAAGTGCTCCTAAATTTTATTTTCAAGGAATACATTGAGAAAGATTCATACAGTTCTTCATTAAAGATTTAGTAGAACTTACCCAAGGATCTATCTGGTCTGGGGAATCTCTTTGTTGGAAAGCTTTTAATTATAGCTTCAATTTCATTACTTGGTATTGGTGAAATTAGATTTCCTATGTCTTTCTGGTTCAATATGGGAAGGTCATGTATGTCTAGAAATTTGTCAGTGTCTTCTAGATTTTCTAGCTTATTTGAATATTAATTTTCCAAATAGTTTCTAATGATCCGTTGTATTTCAGAAGTGCCTGTGGAGCTGTTCTCCTCTTTCATTTCTAACTGAATTTATTTGGATTTTCTTCCTCTTTTGGTTCGTTTGGCTAATGGTTTATCAATCTTATTTATCATTTCAGAGAACCAACTTTGCATTCTTTCTTGCATTAATCCTGTGTATTTTTATTCTAATTTTATTAATTTCAGCTCAGTTCTAAACTATTTCTTGCCTTTCACTGATTTTATAATTAGTCTATTCTTCCTTTTATAAGGCCTCAAAGTGTAGCATAAGATTATTTATTTGGGATCTCTGTATTTTTTAAGATAGGCACTAAATTTTCCTGGTAGAACTGCTTTTGTAATGTACCAGAAATTTTGATATGTTTTATTTTTGTTCTTATTTGTTTCTATTAATTTCTTTATTCTATGATGCATTCTCCATTGAAAAGAGTATTTTTCAATCTGCATGTGTTTATGTGATTTCTATTATTTTTCTTGCTGTTGATTTCTAGTTTTATTCTATTATAATCTGATAAGATACATGGGATTATATCGCTTTTTTTCTTATATTTCCAAGAGACTTATATCATGACCTAGAATATGGTGTGTTTTGGAACTTCTGAAAAAAAGGTAATTCAACTCCTTGGGGGTTAAATTTTCTGTAGCTGTCCATTTGGTCCATTTGATTTATAGCATTAATTTCATTGGAAATATCTTGATTGGTTTTATGTTTAAATGATCTCTTGGTGATAAGGGTAGGTTAAAATCAACCAATATTATTTTATTAGGGTCTACCTGTGATTTAATGTCAATAATTTTCTTAATGTAATTAGGTGCCCTGACATTTGGACATATATATTTACCATCATTATGTCTTCCTCTTGGATTATTCCTTTATGTATGTAGTTGCCTTCTTGGTCTCCACTGATTAACTTTTCCTTGAAATCTGCATTGTCAGATAAGAGAATAACTGATCCTGCTTGTCTTCAGACTCCATTTGCATGAAATTTGTTTCTATATCCTTTTACTTTCAGCCTGGGGTTGACTTTGCATATAAGATGAGTCCCTTGTAAAGAAAAGCACGTATTTGGATCTTGTTTTTTTAATTCATTCTGCTAATCTATGGGTTTTTATTTCTTTTATTTGGGAGTCAAGACCAGTTACATTAAGTATTATTATGGATAGTTGTTTGTTGTTCCCTGCCATTTTAGTTTGTTTACTGTATTTACTTCTGTCTTGATTTTCATTTAGTTGGTTGTTCTTCTATTGATCTTCATCTACTTGGGAACTTTAAGATTTGTGTGGGGGTTCCTCTTTGTGCAATATATCTATGAATATTCTTTGTAGTCCTGGTTTAGTCATGAATTCTTTTTGTATATCGTTATGATAAAAACATTTTTTTTTGTCCGTAAACTGAAAATAGCTTTGCTGGATATAGCAATCAACTATCTCACTGAAGATGTTTTTAATGCCTATAGCCTGTGTCTTCTGTTCTCTTCAATCCCAGTAACTCTCAAGTTTGTTCTGTTGATTCTGTCCCACATTTCTTGTATATTCTGATCATGGTCTTGCCCTGAAATTTCATCTGTTTCCATACCTGTGGGATCCTTCGTTGGGGGAAGACTTGTTTGCCTTTTTCCTCATGTTTTCAGACTTTTTGAACTCATACATCAATTGAGATGTATTCCCCTTTCTTTTAGGCATTCATTCTTTTGTTTGTAGTTGCCTTTTTGTGGGGATTTCTGTCTATTTTTGATGTATGAGGAGTTTTCCAGGAGTAAGACCCTTCTGGATGTTCATCCTTAGAGCCTGGATGTTGATTTGGGTTTTTTATCTCACCTTTTCAATGTGTGAAGGATTGTTGATGCTTGAGTGGTACTAGATAGTGTGTGGACTGTTACCCAGTGGTTACTTAGCTCAGTTGAGAGTATTGTTCAGCAGAAGGTTGTCTACTCTGTGAAACCGAATTGTCCTACTTTCTAGCCCTTCTTTGAAGAATGGGAGAGTTAGAAATATTACTAAAGTTAGCAACAGATATACAGCATTAAGGTAAATGTCTGGTGTCTACTTTGACATCTATTACATTTAATTACCACCTGTATAGGAAGGATGGGGTCATTATTAAACATCAATAATATGATAAAGATTCAGGCCTACATTTTCTTCTATTTGGTGCAGGATCTCTGGTCTACTTCCTAGGTCCTTGATCCATTTTGAGCTGAGTTTTGTGCAGGGTAAGAGATAGAGTTTAAATTTCATTTTACTACATATAGATTTCCAGTTTTCCCAGCACCATTTGTTGAACTGACTATCTTTTCTCCATTGTATGTTTTTGGCTCCTTTGTCTAATGTGAGGTAACTGTATTTATGTGGGTGTGTCTCTGTGTTTTCCATTTTGTACCATTGGTCTGCCTGTCTACTTTTGTGCCAATACCATGCCGTTTTTGTTACTTTTTCTCTGTATACAGTTTAAGGTCTGGTATTGTACCAGAGGTACAAGGTATGGTACTTCCTGCTTCACTCTTTCTTCTCAAGATTGCTTTGGCTATTCGAGGTCTCTTATTCTTCCAGATGAATTTCATGATTGCTTTCTCTATTTCTATGAGGAACATCATTGGGATTTCAATTTGAATTGCATTGAATCTGTATAGCACCTTTGGTAGGATGACCATTTTGGCAATATTGTCAAATTAATATCCAAGAACACGGGAGCTCTTTCCATCTTCTAAGGTTTTTGATAATTTCTTTCTTTAGTGTTCTGTAATTTTCATTGTAGAGGTTTTTCACCTCTTTTGTTAGATTTATTCCCAAGTATTTTACAAGAAATCAAAGCAAGAATCAATAAAGGGGATGGATTCAAACTAAAAAGTGTTTTCTCAGAAAAGGAGACAATAATGTGAAAAGAGAGCCTACAGAGTGGGAGAAAATCTTTTCCACACACACTTCAGATAGAACACTAATCTCCAGAATTAATAAAGAACTTAGAAAACTTTACACGAAAAATGAAAAGAACCCAATCAATAAATGGGTCAAGGCACAGGACAGACAGAAGAAGACATACAGGCATATAAATATATGAGAAAGTGTTCAACATGTCTAGTAATTAGAGAAATTCAAATTAAAACAACTCTAGCATTTCATCTAACTCCAGTTAGAGTGGCCATTATCAAGAACACAGCAATAATAGATGTTGATGTGGATGTGGAGGAAAGGGCACACTTTTACATTGTTGGTGGAGTTGCAAATTGGGGCAGCCACTCTGGAAAGCAGTATGGAGAATCCTCAGAAAACTTGGAATGGACCACCTTTTGACCCAGTTATCCCACTCTTCGGTTTATACCCAAAGGACTTAAAAGTAGTATACTACAGTAATGCAGCCATATCAATGTTTATAGCAGCTCAATTCACAATAGCTAGATTGTGGAACCAACCTAGATGTGCTCTTCAATAAATGAATGGATAAAGAAACTGTGGTATATATACACAATGGAATATTTTTCAGTCATAAAGAAGAATAATATTATGGCATTTGCAGGTAATTGGATGCAGTTGGAGAATATCATACTAAGTGAGATAAGCCAAACCAAACCAAGAGCCAAGCCAAACCAAAGGTCAAATGTTTTCCCTGAAAAGTTGATGATATATAATGGGAAAGGAGTGGGTTGGGGGGTAATAGAAGAGTGGAGAAACTTTAGATTACATAGAGGGAAATGAGAGAGAGGAGGCGGCGGGGATATGAAAGATAGTCGAATGAGACAGGCAGCATTACCCTATGTACATGCAGAATTACATGAATGGTGTGAATCCACATCCTGTACAACCATAAAGTGAAAAGTTGTACCCCACTTGTGTACAATAAATCAAAATGCAGTCTGTAAAAATAAAAAGCAAAATAATAGCAACAATAAACAACTGTTAACTAGATGAGGCATTAAATAGAAGCTTCCTATGTCATTCACTCCATTAATAATCACAACATGAATGGGGTAGGAATTACATACACTATAATTCTATCAGCACAATTACAGTTTCTTGAGTGAAGAAAAATAGGATGGCAAAGCAAAAGAAAGTGTGAAATATTTAAAGGTGAACAAGGAGAGACAGGAGATATATAGGCAGTGACAGCTATGAAGGAGGAGTAAAAAATTAAAAGTGATAAAGTAACAAAAGAGAAAGGAACTGCAAAATTTGGCTATTAATCAAAGAGGAGTGAAAAAGAGACAATAAGAGAAACAAAAACAAGATATGAACAGACAAATGTAATATCAAAACAATTCAAACACATATAATTGTACCCCACCATAGTCAAAACAAGATTAAATAATGAAATTTGAAGAAGAAAGCAGTTAAAAATGAAAGTAGAACTATATATATATGTAATTTCAAATCTATCTATGCAGTCACAACACACACCCCCTGCTATTCCACACACACAATCATGTAAAATGGAAAAATGTGGAAAAAGAAAATAATAAAATAAAATTTGGAAGTTTTTTAAAAAATTAAAATTGAAAGTAATTTAAAAAAATTGAATACAAAAAAAATTAAAATACTTAATGAGAAATAAAGGAATTGTGTCTGCTGATGTGGTCAAAACTGTTGGCAAGGATGGATGTTTAATCTTTTTTTATATACCTTTATTTTATTTATTTATTTTTACATGGTGCTGAGGATTGAACCCAGTGCCTCACACTGCTAGGCAAATCTTTACCACTGAGTTACAACCTCGGCACCACATGTTCAATTTTTGTATTTATTTTTGCATTCTGTAACCCTTGGGTCAGGGCTTGGTGTTGTTAAATCCAACATCTTTGTGTTCCTAACCTAGCTGGCAGTCATTGTCACTAGGAGCCAAAACTGACTGTAGTAGCTCTTAGCTTCCCATCTCCCAGTATAGGATGTCATAGACTGGGGTGTGTTGACAAACTGTAGCAAGGATGGCAAAAAGCTCTAAATTGGAAGTTCTAGTAATTGGGTTTCATCTTGGTGGAGATTTGGAGGTCTGTGAGTGGGTGTTTGATATTTGATCCACACCTACTATTGCTGGAAAAATGATGCTCTCTAGTATGTTGGCCACTGGTTGTCACTGAACTATCTACCTGTGGCTGAGCAATTTGGTAGCTGTTCACTCAAAAACTTCCCCCACCTGAATCTGGGTCCACAGACATCAGCCTCTCTCCATTCCCCCAAGCCAATTTTTTTTCTTTCTTTTTTTTTCTTCTTCCCACAGGGCTGTCCTTTCTCTCTCCCTGTATTCCACTCCACCCCCAGCAGCCAAGTTGTGGCATCTCTAATGTATTATTCCTTATATTGTGTTCAAAGTTCCTGTCTTTCAGTGTCTCCATGTTTTGTTTTTTCCCACGATTTTTTTTTTTAATGGTCCAGTATTGCATTTCAGTAAGTTCCATTAGTTACCCACCTCGATGTGGAGCAGTCTTACTGCTTTTTAACTCTGGAGCTAGGAATGGCTGGAAGTGCACTCTTCCTCTATTGCACCATCTTCCGTATTTTCGTTTCTTTGTTTCTGTTCCTCTTACCTTGTCATCCTTTGTGCTGAGTAAATACCTTTAATTTGGGGACATTTTTAAGGATTTCCATAATTGCCATGAGTTCTGGGAAAAGATTTGAGAAGATTTTTTATAGCATACTTAATTGATGTGAGAAAAAGAAGTGTATTTGATGTTGAACCAATTTCACAAACCATTTCAAAACGTATATAAAGAAATGTATATATTGAATATATGTATGTATATGATTATATAAGCATAGAAGGAATGATGAATAGAAAAATACACAGAGGACGTGCCCCAGTCAAGCACCCGGCCCAGGACCTGTGAGCATCTCCAGCTGCTCCCCCACCCAGCGCCCACCCAGTGCATGGTCTAGTGCCCACACTGTGGCTGACAATCTACCAACACGTGGGGTCGCCTATGCCCACTAGCATTGATTATTCCTAACCTAGAGGCCACCATCCCTAGTGTGGCAGCTCCCTTCTTGGGACACCACATTATCCAGTACCTCTCAAACATCAGGCTACTGAAGACAAGGAAATTTGAACAGTACAATATAGTTTTCATTTTAGAATTTTTAAAATTTTGTATTAGTAGTGTTATTACAATTATTCCTATTATGCTTACTGTTATTCCACTTTTCTTTTCTTTTATTATTATTTTTCTCTGCCAGTTTTCTCCTTATCTATCTGTTTCCATGAAGAATCTTTTCCCTGTTTCTCATGCTAACAACCAATTGCTTTTAATTCTGCTTTCACTGTTCCTACAACCTAATACCTCTATAGACTCACTTCTTATCTCATTAATGTAACATTCTACACCCCTCCCCATCATTAGAAATTGCGGTCCTTATTGCAAACCTATTGTTTATGCTGTGGATAATAATTGAGCTCGTCATCTCTGTTTACTAAGACAATACTGCTACTATCTTAATAGGGACCATTTGGGTTAAGGATGCATATTGTTTTGATTGTGTGCTGCTAAGCTCCCACTTTTTGGTGAGGTACTGGAAACCTGCAGGGACACTACAAGTATGTGGCGGGGGAAGTGCAATACCTTGGATTTACATTACTAAGGGGGAAGATACATGAACAACATGAGAAAACAAGGGAAAAAAGTGTCCCAGACAAACCTAGATGCTATATCAATAGAATCTAATGACAGCATGGCAGAAGAAATGTCAGAAAGGGAGTTCAGAATGTACATAATTAAAATGATCTGAGAAGCAAATGATGAGATAAGAGAGCAAAGGCAGGCAATGAATAATTGCACCAATAAACAGTTTAAAGAGCAAATGCAGGAAGCAAAAGAACATTTCAATAAAGAGATAGAGATTCTGAAAAAAAAAAAGACCAGAAATCCTTGATGAAGGAAACAATAAACCAAATAAAAAACTCAATAGAAAGCATAACCAACAGAGTAAATCACTTGGAAAACAGAACCTCAGACAATGAAGACAAAATATTGAATCTTGAAAACAAAGTTGAACCAAGATGGTAAGAAATCATGAACAGAACCTCCAAGAATTATGGGATATCATGAAAAGATCAAATTTAAGAATTATGGGATTGAGGAAGACACAGAGAAACAAACCAAAGGAATGAATAATCTATTCAATGAAATAATATCAGAAAATTTCCCAGATCTGAAGAATGAAATGGAAAATCAAATACAAGAGTGTTACAGGACACAAAATGCACAAAACTACAACAGATCAACACCAAGGCACAATATAATGAAAGTACCTAACATACAAAATAAAGTTAGAATGTTAAAGGCTGCAAGAGAAAAGGATCAGATTATATACAGGGGGAAATCAATATGAATATCAGCAGATTTCTCAGCCCACACCCCCAAAACAAGAAGGGCTCTAAAAAAAAAAGGGATGCCAACCAAGAATCTTATACCCAGCAAAATTAAGCTTCAGATTTGACAAGGAAATAAAATCCTTCCATGATGAACAAAAGGTAAAAGTATATACAAATAGAAATCCTGCACTACAGAACATTCCCAGCAAAATATTCAATGAAGAAGAAATGAAAAGCAACAATGTGTATTAGCAAAAGGAAGAACAACCCTAAAGGAATAGCCAACTAAAGAAAACACCAAGTCAAAAACAAAAATCAGCAAAATGACCAAGAATATAAGTCATATCTCAGCAATAACCCTGAATGTAAATGGCCTAAATTCATCAATCAAAAGACATAGATTGGCAAATTGGATTAAAAAGAAAGATCCAACACTATGTTGCATTCAAGAGACTGCTCTCATAGAAAAACATACCCACAGACTGAAGGAAAAAGGATGGGGAAAAACATACCACACAAAGGACTCAGGAAAAAAGCAGGGGTTTCTCTCTTCCTATCAGATAAAGCCAACTTCAAGCCAAAGTTAGTCAGAAGGGATAAAAAACATTTCATACTGCTTAAGGGAAGCATAAATCAGCAAGACATAACAATCATAAATATTTATGCCCAAACAATGGCACATCCATGTACATCAAACAAATCCTTCTCAAGTCTAGGAACCAAGTAGACCATAACACAATAATACTAGGTGACTTTAACACACCTCTCTCACCAGTGGACAGATCTTCCAAACAAAAGTTGAACAAAGAAACCATAGAACTCAATAACACAATCAATAATTTAGACGTAACAGACATATATAGAATATTCCATCCATCAATGAGCAAATACACTTTCTTCTCAGCAGCACATGGATCCTTCTCTAAAACAGATCATAAGCTATGCCACAAAACTACTCTTAGCAAATAAAAAAAAAAGAGATACTACCTTGTATTCTATCAGATCAAAATGGAATAAAATCAGAAATCAATGACAAAATAAAAAACATACTACTCCAACACCTGGAGACTAAATAATACACTATTGAATGATACACAGATAGCACAAGACATCAGGGAGGAGATAAAAACATTCTTAGACGTAAACAAGAACAATAATACAACATATCAAAATCTCTGCAATGCTCTGAAAGCAGTAATAAGAGAAAAATTCATTGAATGGAGCATATTCAATAAACGAAGAAAAAGTCAACAAATAAACGATCTCACATTACAGCTCATAGCCATATAAAAGGAACAGATCAACACCAAAAGTAGAAGAAGACAGGAAATAATTAAAATCAGAGTGGAAATCAATGAAATTGGAACAAAAGAAACAATTCAAAGAATTGATAAAACAATAAGTTGGGTTTTTGAAAAAATAAACAAAATTGATAAATCCTTAGCTACACTAAAGAAAAGGAGAGAGAAAACTCAAATTACTAAAATTCATGATGGAAAAGGAAATATCACAATGCACACTATTGAAATACAAAACATAATTAGAAGCTATTTTGAAAATCTATACTCCAACAAAATAGAAAATCTTGAAGACATCAACAGGTTTCTAGGGACATATGATCCACCCAAACTGAATCTGGAGGACATACATAATTTGAACAGATCAATTTCAAGCAATGAAATAGGAGAAGTCATCAAAAGCCTACCAACCAAGAAAAGTCCAGGACCAGATGGATTCTTAGCCAAATTCTACAAGACCTTCAAACAAGAACTCATTCCAATACTCCTCAAAGTATTCCATGAAAGAGAAGCAGGGAACCCTTCCAAACACCCTGATACCAAAACCAGGCAAAGACAAAACAATGAAAGGAAATTTCAGACCAATATCCCTGATGAATATAGATGAAAAAATTCGTAAAAAAATTTTAGCAAATCACATACAAAAACATATTCAAAAGATAGTGCACCATGATCAAGTGGGTTTCATCCCAGGGATGCCAGGTTGGTTCAATATCCAGAAATCAATAAATGTAATTCACCACATCAACAGACTTAGAGGTAAGAATCATATGACTATTTCAATAGGTGGAGAAAAAGCATTTGATAAAATGCAGCACTCCTTCATGCTCAAAGCGCTAGAAAAATTAGGAATAGTAGGAAAAAACCTCAACATTTTAAAGGCTATCTATGCCAAGCCCATAACGAATATCATCCTAAATGGAGAAAAACTGAAAGCATTCCCCCTAAAAACTGTAACAAGGCAGGATGCCCTCTCTCATCACTTCTATTCATTGTCCTTGAAACGAGCAATTAGACAGACCAAAGAAATTAAAGGAATATGAATAGGAAAAGAAAAACACAAAGTATCACTATTTGCTGATGACATGATTCTATATTTACAGGATCAAAAAAATTTCACCAGAAAACTTCCAGAACTCACAAATGAATTCAGCAAAATAGCAGGACATAAAATCAAAACTCACAAACCTAATGAATTTCTATTCATAAGTGATGAATCCTCCGAAAGAGAAATTAGGAAAACTACCCCATTCACAATAGCCTCAAAAAAACAAAAACAAAAACAAAACAAAACAAAAAAAAACAACCTGGGAATCAATCTAACAAAAGAGGTGAAAGACCTCTACGATGAGCACTACCAAACACTAAAGAAAGAAATTAAAGAAAACCTTAGAAGATGGAAAGATTTTCCATGCTTTTGGATAGGCAGAATTAATATTGTCAAAATGGCCATACTACCAAAAGCGCTATACAAATTCAATGCAATTCCAATTAAAATCCCAATGACGGACCTCATAGAAATATAGAAAGCAATCATGAAATTCAATTGGAAAAATAAGAGACCCAGAATAACCAAAGCAATCCTGGGCAGGAAGAGTGAAGCAGGAGTTATCACAATACCAGACCTTCAACTATACTACAGCACAATAGTAACAAAAACAGCATGGTATTGGCACCAACATAGACCAGATCAGTTGTACAGAATAGAGGACACAGAGACGAACCCACTTAAATACAGTCATCTCATACTTCAAAAAGGTGCCAAAAACGTAAAATGGAGAAAATGTACCTCTTCAACAAATAGCACTGGCAAAACTGGAAATTCTATGCAGTAAAATGAAACTAAACCCCTATCTCTCACACTGCACAAAACTCAACTCAAAATGGATCAAGGTCCTAGGAATTAGACCAGAGACCCTGCACCTAACAGAAGAAAAACTAGGTCCAAATCATCATTATATCGGTTTAGGACAGACTTCCTTAACATGACTCCCAAAGCACAAGAAATAAAAGCAGGAATCAATACATGGGATAGATTCAAACTTAAAAACTTTTTATCAGCAAACAAAACAATCAACAATGTGAAGAGAGACCCTACAAAGTGGGAGAAAATCTTTGCCACATGCACCTCAGATAGAGCACTAATCTCCGGAATTTATAAAGAACTCAAAAAACTTTACACCAAGATTACAAATAACCCAGTCAACTAATGGGCTCAGGAAATGAGCAGACACTTCACAGAAGAAGATCTGCAAGCAATCGAGAGATATATGGAAAAATTTCAACATCTCTAGTTGTTATAAGAGAAATGCAAATCAAAACTTTCCTAAAATTTCATCTCCCCCCATTTAGAATGTCTATTATCAAGAATACAAGCAATGATAGGTGTTGGTGATGATGTGGGAAAAAGGTACACTCATACATCGCTGGTGGTTTTGCAAATTGGTGCAACCACTCTGGAAAGCAGTGTGGAGATTCCCTAGAAAAGTTGGAATGGATCCACCATTTTACCCAGCTATCCTACTCCTAGCCTATACCCAAAGGACTTAAAATCAGCATACTACAGTGACACAGCTACACCAATGTTTACAGCAGTTCAATTCACAATAACTAGACTGTGGAACTAAACTAGATGACCTTCAGTAGATGAATGGATAAAGAAACTGTGGTATATATACACAATGGAATATTATTCAGCCATAAAGAAGAAGAAAATTCTGGCATTTGCAGGTAAATGGATGCAGTTGGAGAATATCATGCTAAGTAAAATAAGCCAATCCCAAAAATCCAAAGATGGAATGATTTCTCTGATAATTGAATGATAATACATAGTGGGGGGAGGCAAGAATGGAGGAAGGATGTATTGTATAGAGGAAAATGAGGGGTGGGAAGGGGGCTGGGGGGAAAGAAAGGTAATAGAATGAGGCAAACATCATTACCCTACGTACATGTATGATTACACAAACAGTATGACTCTACCTAGTGTGCAACTAGAGAAACGAAAGTTATGCCCAATTTGTGTAGAATGAATCTAAATTAAAAATATAAAAAATAAAAATAAAGAAAGAAGTGATAAAGCAAATTGGTTTTATAGAATAATATAATTGAATCAGGCTTAATGTCAATTTGTATATTTGGCATTTACCTATCAGACATATTAGCAACACTAATTATTTCTTTTGTGATTGTAACTCAATTGTGTAATTGATTTTGAAATTCTCTTCACTTAAAACTTTATGAAGTTTGAAACAGTTGAGTGAACTTACAGGATATAAAAAATGTAAACTCAAAAAAAATACACAGGCATTTAAAAGACGGGGAAGAGTAAAGAGGAAGGAAATTGGGAACTAAAATAAACAATTTAGGAGAAACTTTTAATTGGAATTGGATAATGTTTATAATACACTCTAATACTAGCATTTAGAATTCAAGTTATATAAGTATTTTCAAAATGACTTTGTTAGTAAATGTATAACCTTTCTCATGTACACACCTGCATGTAAATATATGTGCATTCAGACTAACACACACACACATTATAAAAGACAAGATCTAATTAATTACATTTATTTATCTGATGAGATCTGATTTCAAAATATAAATAATTACTACTCTCATTTTGATTTGTTTTCTCATTGTTGCACATTTAACTACTGTTAATTGAAAAGATAATGCAACTCTATTAAGAAAATTAAATAAACATTAAAACTCAATAACACTAGGGACTCTTCTTAATGGTATATATTGTGTAATGGATACAAAATTTTAGGGATTCAGAAATGCAAGTTAAGGTAAGTGAGTGATTTTTTTATACTTGCCTTATATATTTTACTTTGCCAAAAGAATGGGAAAAAATCTAAATTTTAAAATAATATATATATTAATTCCTTCTCTATTGGATAACTGACTGAAGTTATATAATAATAGTGACCTCTCTAAAGTTTATAAAATCACAATAATTATCAAATAAAAAGAGTAGCTTATTTTTATAAGAGACTTGGTACATTTAGATACATAGCTCACACAATTTGAAGATGTGTTTTGGAAAAATGAAAGTAGTTCACTGCTATATTTAGTTTTGTTTGTTTATTGTGAGTTGTCTAATATATGTGTATATTTATTGATAATTTATATTAAACCTTAATGTCCTCAGAGCAAAAGAAGCTAGAATAATTTTTCCATATCAAAATACACATGTCAACAGTTTAAATATAATGTACACAACTATTCTGGCTTGACTTCATGTGGGAAATCATCTTGATTCTTTCAAAATAAACTGAAACTTGGATTAAGTAGATTCTTAACAAAGTTCAAAACAGTTACCATATCTCAGGAACAGCATCATAACCACCAAAGAATAAGAAATATATTAATTTGCCATTTATAATCTTTCTAAAATAATGATATAGACTAGCATATAATTTTTATTTTGGTCTTTGTAAATAAATTCATATTTAGATCCATTTATATGAATATAACTCAGTGCATTTAATAGACACATTAAATGTATATAATGTGCAAAAACTGGTGGAAATATCACAAAGTATAGGGGGTGAATAATAGTAGTGATGAATATTTAAAATAGTGATAAATATAATTAATGACATCAAACATTCAAACTCCTAAGGCTTTTGGAAGAAGGGGAAAATCACATGAAGTTGGTGGATCAGAAATTCTTCATTCCTATTGTAATAAGGAAAGAAGAGAGGAAATGAGGACAAAAAGGAAGGCAGGAAACAGGAATGGAAAAGTCCATTCCTGAAACTATATCTCAAAAAAAAAATCTAAGAAAATCAAGTCCTAGGAAGAAGAGTTTTCTTTTGGCTCATGGTTTCAGGGTTTTAGGCCACGGTGAGTTGGCACATTGTTTGGGGGCCACGGCAAGGCAGAGCCTCATGGTGGGGGGTGGCAGAAGAGGTCTGTTCACCTCGTGCTAGCCAGGAAGTCAAGAGCTCGGCAAGAAGAGTTTGAGGTCACAATATCCCCTTCCAGGGTACATCCCCAGTCACCTAACTTCCTTCCACTAGGTTCCAGTCTAGTGACCAAGCGTTTAGCCCACGAACCTTTGGGGGAGACATAAAATCCCATCCAAACAATGTCTTACCTGACAGGATATTTCTTTATTTACTAATATTCACAACAGATCTGAATTAGCTGTATGCTTTACTTACTTTTTAATATGAAGCTAAGGAATTGAAGTCAGTGGTCAGTATCCACCTCCTTTCTACTATGCCATTAGATGAGATGTCTATACACCTACGCAGGTCGGTCTGAATCTCAGGACAATTTATCATGGCCTAGTTATTATCTCCCTTTCCTATTTCTTCTTTCCTCCTCTGAAATAGTGAAGATATTTCTGAGAAGGTTCAGGGAATGGAAAAATTTTCTATTCATAACCCTTATTTCCATGAGCCACCAGACAGAGGTACGCAACCTCTTTCATCCTCAGCACATTATTTTCTTAAGTATATTTTCAGATAATTGCTTTGATTAACTGTGCAAGATTGAAAGGTAATAATCAAAAAGGCAATAGAGATAATAGGATATAGATATATCAGATTTTGGTGTTAATGATCCCTTCTCATATTTTTTCAGAAGATAATGCCAGAAAGACTGGGCTGCAACAATCCCCACCATCTGGTACTTAAGCCCTTCCTAATCCTCTGGCTTTTAGTGTGGGTTGAATCTATCTAGTTCCTTCTAAAAGAAAGAATAGAATGAATGTGAGAGTAGGCCATTTCTGATATCAAGTAATAGGACTGTGACTTTGGTTTAGGTGTTTGCCCTCACTCTTGAATCATTCCTAAAGCCAAGTACCAAATCATGAAGCCCTGCTGGGAATAGGCTCACAGATAAGTGGACAGAAGCCTATCAATAACCAAATGACTGAGCTTATAATGGGATCTCTCCTCAAAAGATTAGACTGCACCATCTGTCAATTGCTTGACTAAACCTCAAAAGAAAAAGGAACTAAAAACACCTACCTCAATTGCAACAGGATTCTAACATACAGAACTGTGGGGTAATACCATTATTTTTAAATAGCTAAAATCTGAGGTATTTTGGTATGTCGGGGTGCCCACTGGCCGGGGCGGGCTGCGTGCTCCAGGCAGTTGGTGATCCCGCGCCCCAAGCGGAGGCTCACATCCGGCCCCTCGGATGGAGGTGCCTCCGGGCCGGACCCAGCGCCTCGTTCTGCCCGCTGCGCAGGACGTGAGGAGGCGGTGGCATTGGGCGAGGCCCGCGAACTTTGGGGGCCGCGGAGGGACCTGCAGTCCAGCCCCCCTAGTCTGCCTCTGGGCTTCCTTGGTGAAGGGAATGCTGTCACCAAAGCCATCCAGGATGCTCGACAGCTGGTGCACAGCCACAGCGGGGCCTTGGAAAGCTCCCCCAGCACCCCCTTTCTCAAGGACCTCCTCAGCCTGGACTCCTCTCCAGCCAAGGAGCGGCTGGAGAAGAACTGCATGCACCCGCTGGAAGAAGCCATGCTGAGCTGCGACGTGGACGGCTCCCGCCCTCCGAGTCCCAAGCCAAGTTCTGTGTCCTCCCAGAGGGTGGGTGGGCTTGCCCACAGGCAGGATGTCCGTGTCTGGCCGACCCGAGGCTACATGAGGAGGCGGGCCGCCACTGCGTCCCCACGCACTCTGCGCCTGACCCGGACACTCGGGTCTGCCTGCAGCCCAGACCCCCTCCTCACGTCTCGCCCCCCACGCTGGCCTGTCAGGGTGCCCTGGGCCCCAGGCTTTCCGTGCAAGATGGCGGCTGGCGCTATGCCAGCCCGGTTAAAATGGAAGTCTTCGCCAATGCTTCTGCATGCTCTGTGTGTGATCACTGAGTGTCTAGGCTCCGTGCAGCTTGCAGTCCACGCGCTAACCTCCTGGACAGCTTTCTGATTGGTTGTTGCTGCATATATATACTGCACTGCTTCCCTGTTGGGGAGAGAAGAAGAAAGAATCTGTAACGAGATGGCTATCATTTGAATAAAGCTTCTGACCAGCCTACGTGTAGCGTTTCACTGCGGGCAGGGATTCGGGATATTGGTACACAGTGAGAAATAATACAATAGGAAAAAAAGCTCTAGACCTCACACTCTGTTCTTTCACTTTTAAAATAAATGTTGGAGCACTCTCTCCCTAACATAGATACCATTGCCATGGAGTATCTGAATGAATTAAATGCAAAGAACATTTGAAGTCACTATTCTAGTGTCCAGGTATGTAATCAAAGTCAGAAGTAATCATTGGAAATCAGTTTGAAATGAATCAGAATACTTTAGAAGAACTGTATTGTCTTGGAAATAAGAATGCAATTTGAGAAAATGTTTTGTGTCTATGCATCCTGTCTGGAAAGTCACTTATAACAGTTCTTAGAAGCCTAGACTATATTGTAAATGTTTTTTTAATGTTTTGAATATTACAAAGGTCTGGTGTTTTTTTCCCTTTGTATCATACATGGGCTTTTTTCTCTTTCATTCCCAATGTAGATGTTGGAATGAATTAATACATTATTAGGATTGTATATTAACACAATTTAAAGCAGAATTTGCTAAGTTTGTATGTGTTGCGTTTGATATCAAATATGATATATGATAAAGTCATGCATAGACAAAATGCAAAGCTGTAGGCTTTGGAAAAAATAGTGATCAATATGTTAATGCATTCAGCCATTACTTTAACATCAAGTTCATTCTGTCTTTTAATTACTCTGTGTCCTAACTATTCTACAAGATGTATCAAGGTCCATTTGACTTTCATTTGATAATAGGAAGGTCACTCTGTCTACTCCTGAATCCAATTCTCCAAGACAAGTGTAGGGACACACCTTAAGATGGCGACCACAATAACAACACCCTCGGGGCAAAAGCCTCCCCCACTCGTGGTACCACCAAGGTGGCGGCCCAGGATTGGCTCATTCAACTTCCATGAACCTGAGCAGCTTTACATCGTAGTAGACCTCTGCCCTGCAGGCCTTGCTGTATACTGCCTGTGCTGTTGACCTTTAAGATGATTGGCCCCCGCCTGTATCTCCTCCCCTCGCTCCCTTTTCATATAACTGTTTCACCTCCCCATTAAACTGAGATCCTCCTCGACAGACTCCCGGCTGGTGTGGGTTTTTTCAGCCGTGGACACTCACCATCCTGTTTGACCCCGTGCCCCCCTGGCTGGTCCAAGGTTGGGCACCCAACCTTTGTTGTTCGGTGCGGAAGGAACAACAGACAAGAGAATGGGAAATAGAAAAGAAAATTCCTCATTTTATAAAATTAAGACAACGTGGAGTAAGGTTGCCAACAGCAGAATCTACTGAACCAGAGCAGTAAAGGAAGGCAAGAGAGAAAATTGTCTTTGTATATATAGATCAGACTGAGCTAACAAAAAAAAATGCAAATTAGGTATGACTTCCTGAAGGACCATTTCCTTGATTGAAGTGACAGTGTTTGGGTGTGGACAAGCAAGCAGGACATGTCATTAAGAAATGTTAATCAGAATAGTGTATCAGAGGAAAATGGGCTGGAAAAGAACTCACTCAACATACTAACCTTCCAGAAGCAAGCTGTAAGGAGTCAGGATGAAAGAGCCCTATATTTTCAACCTTGGCTGCAGAAAAGAAAATACCACAGTGAGACTGTGAAGGAAGACTGAGATCCAGGGGTTTGATTTCTACCTTGAGGTCAGAAAAAGTTGGAAACTACAGAAAGTAAAAAGTTTAACCTGAGCTATTACATTCTGCTGACCTTTTTTTTTTCCTTCTAACACTCTGACAAATAGTTGATCCATGGAGAACATCTTGATTCAGGGATGAGGAAAACCTAGAAAGGACTAACTAACTAAAGTACTTGTACCACGACATCCCAAAACAAAAGGGCAGGCATAGATAAGCAAAATTATGCCACTCAGTGTAGCATATTTTGAGAACCAATAATGGAAAAAAAAGAACATTTAAAACTATGTTCTCTCTGAAATATTTTCTGTAAAAGTGATAATAGGAGACGAAAACTGAGCAAATGGAATTTTTTAAAAGAAGAAAATGAACAAGAAAAAGAAAACACATCATGAAAATTCAATAAATAGAAGCCAAATAGGTATCATTGATTCAAGTTTTAAAAGTATTAAAAAATTGATTTATATATCATCATCCACTTATCAGGGCCTTTGGTTTCTTGGGCTTGGCTTATTTCACTTAGCATGATATTCTCCAATTCCATCCATTTATCTGCAAATGCCACCTGATAAGTGGATGATGATATATAATTGGGTTGAGGGGGTGGGGGTGAGAGAAGAATGGAGGAACTT
>JAJEJO010001426.1:0-19740 GCA_020662805.1 Glaucomys volans
AAAAAAAAACATTGGTGCAAATATCAACATTAGTATTCTCTCAAGAAAATCTTACTTATTTCAAGATTAGTTAAAAATAATTGTGGACAGAAATTAATAAAAGAACTTTTCTTTAACTATAGAAAACAATATGGATAATCACAACCTTATTACAACATGTAAATTAGAGGTATAGTATTCATGTTACTTACCTTTTCTATGAAAAATAGTTTACTATATCTATATTTGATAGGTTTGATTTTTACCGATATTTTGTCAAAGATGATTAATTATTTAGAAATGTATATATCTTCATTATGCATACTTTCTTCAAGTAAATAAGATGATTAGAATTCAGAATTTTGAAGCAATCAAATATCATTTTAAGGTATAACTATTTCTCAAAATAGACATGATATTGCTTACTCTGAATCCCATATCTGTTATAAGAGATTAGAAGTAAATTCCCTTTAAGTATTAAAAGTAAATATTAAATATCCATTCAAATATTAAAAGTGAATAGCTGAAGATACTGTCACAATGGTAGAAAATTGGATGAAATCAGTTTTACAAATGTGAAAGCACTGATACATAAAGAAATTTGATCCAAATTTTAACCTTCAAATTCATTGCTTAAATACACTGTGTTTATCCCAGGGATGCAAGGATAGTTCAATATGTGCAAAAGAATAACTGATACACCAAAACAATAGAATAAAAGACAAAAACCATATGGTCATCTCAATACATGCAGAGAGATATTAGATACAATTTCATATTAGTTCAAGATAAAAATATAGTACAAATTAGGTATAGATGGAATGCATCAACATATTAAAAGTCATTTGCAATAAATCATAATTTAGCCTTTCACTGAGTGGGGAAAAGGTGGAGGACTTCTCTTGGAGCTCAGGAAAAATGATGAACATTTTCATCACTTTTTTTTTCAATATAGTGCTAGAAGTACTAGTCAGAGAAAATAGGCCAAAAAAAAAGTCATCCAAATTTTAGGAGAGAAAATCACATTGTCAGTGTTTTCAGATCACACATAGAAAACCCCCCAAACTATTAGAACTTACTGATGAATACAGCAAAGTTGTGGGAAAAAATCAAGATACAAATATTAGTAGCAATACTATGTGCCTATAGTAAATTATCTCAAATAGTAATCAAAAAAGAAATTCCATTTGCAGTAGCTACAATAAAAATAAAACTGCTGAGAATAAATTTAATCAGAGGAGAAATATTTCTGCAGTGTAAAGTATGAAATATTGACAAAGAAATTGAAGAGGAAAAAATGAAATGACATCTTATGTGCATGAATTGGAAGAATAAATACTATTAAAATGTCCATCCTTTTTGCTATGGTTAGATGAGTTGTCCACCAAAAGTTCCTATGATGATGAAGGCATATTCAAAGGTGTGATGATTAAACTAGGGCAGTTGCAACTAGTCAGTCCAACCTGGATTGAAAGGAGCTAAATGTTTGGTAACTGTAGGAAGGTGGAGCATGACTAGAGGATATGGGTCACTGGAGGAAAGCCCTGAATGTGTTCATCATTCCTGTTGCCCCAACTCTCACTTCCTGGCTGCTGTGAATGGAAAAGCACTCCTCTACCATGCCCTTTCACCATGAAATTCTGCTTCACTTGGGCACAGAACAATGGAATTATCCTACTATGAACTATCCCTGTGAAACTTTGAGACAAAATAAACTTTTCCTCTTCTAAGTTAGACTTGACTGGTATTTGTGTTGCAATGACATAAAGCTGACTAGCACACAAATTCGTACCTAGAAGTGAGGTCCTTGCTGTGACTAACATGAATATATGGTTAAAAATTTTACAAATGGTTTTAGGAAGAATTTGGAAAAGTTTGGAGAGTTATTTTGGAGAATTCTTACAAGGGTGTAAGCAGAGCTTTAATGGATAATTCTGTTGGAAGCTCAAAGGAATAGAATTCTCAATAGGAATACAGACAGTAAAGAATGTGCCAATGAGGTTTTGGAAAGGAATGAGGATTCTATTGTGAAATGGACTAGAGAACAATTGTCTTATATTCTGGCCAGTAACTTGTGTACATTTTACCCATGACCTAAGCTTGTATATGAAGCTGAATTTAAAGGTGATCATCTGCCGGGCGTGGTGGCACACACCTGTAATCCAAGCGACTTGGGAGGCTGAGTCAGGAGGATCGCGAGTTCAAAGCCAGCCTCAGCAACTTAGCGAGGCCCTTAGCAACTCAGTGAGACCCTGTCTCTAAAATAAAATACAAAATAGGGCTGGGGATGTGGCTCAGTGGCTGAGTGTCCCTGAGTTCAATCCCTGGTTCCAAAAATAAATAAATAAATAGATAAATAAATAAATAAATAAATAAATGTGATCATCTAATTCATAAGGTAAAGAGTATTTCAAGGAAGCACAATATTCAGGAAGTGGCATGGATATTTCTGTCAGTTTTTAGCAAGGTTTACTGTAATTATCAGGAGCAGCAAACTGAGCTCAAGGATTTTCAAATTTTGCAGTTTTGCCAGGAAAATTTCTTTAACACTACAGGCAAGGAAGCTTTAATTCTTAAAAATATTGCATACACTAAAGAGTTGCTAAGTACTTCACTCAGAGATAATAGGAAAGATGCCTTGAGGGAGTATCAGAAATTTGGAAGACCACATCCCCTGCAGGCTCAAGGGTGTGAAAGGGAAAATTCCTTTGAGAAGAGTACCTTGAGAACATACTTATTGCACAGGGAGTACTAAGAATTCATCTTACTCTGTTTGGCTGTCCAAGGATCCAGATGCCACTGCAACCATGATCCTAGGGGGTTCAAATACCATGAAAGCTAAGAGAAGACCTTGGCATCATCCACATGGTGCTAGTTCTGCAGGAATGAAAGATAATGGAGTCGAGAGGATCATGAAGGCTTCCACAGTAATTTCAAAGGAAGGTGTGGGAGGCCAGGCAAAGTGCAGCAGAGTCAGAATCCTGCAGATCACCTCTGAGAGGACAGTACATTAAGCTGTGAAAGTGAAAGTGAAGCTGCAATGAAGACCCCAGGAATTAAGAGATGCAAATAAATGGACTATCTGCCAAGGAAAGCTTCTAGCTATGAAGACAGCCAAGTTCAAAGAAAGACCCTTTTGGCTGCAACTACAAGGCAAAGGGGCAGGACTGCCTAAGCCCTATGGAGACCACATCCCACCACCAAGTGTGTTAGATGCTGTCTGTGCAATTAAGGGACCAGTTTGCCTGGCTGGGTTTTGGTGCCCTCCTTCCTGTATCGATTATTATCCTTCCTTTTGGAATGGGAATATTTACCCTGTACCATTGTATATTGGGCATATATAGTACTTTTTTTTATTTTTACAGGATTTCACAGCCAAGAATTTGCCTTGCATCTCAGATTAGACTTTGAACTTGGACTTTTGGGCTTTCCTCAAATAAAAATAATCTGTAAAATATATTAAACTTATAAATGAAAAAATATAAGGGCCATAAAAATAAAATTATAATTTACACAAAAAGACAATAAAAAAAGAAGCTCCGAATATATCACTAATCAAAGTAACCCATAAAGCAATAATTCTAGTTTACTTAATATTATCCTTTACATTTTCAACCACCTTATTCCCCTTGATCTCCATAGTGCTTAGAAGAAAACTGAAAACTATTGCTTAAGCAAATTCCTTTGATAATTCCCTCTCATTTTTATCCCTCTTCCATTTTTCCTAAATATAATTATATTTAATTGTATGCTTTTATAAAAGTTTGCTCTTGGGATTAAATTATAAATACATTTGTTGCTTTTTATGTGGTGCTATAGATTGAATCTATGGTCTTGCACATGCTAGGTAAGGAATCTGCTGCTGAGTTTCATCCCCAGACCAATTTTTATTTTAAGGCAACATTTTGCACATTTGTCCAGGCTGGCCTCAAATTTAAGATCCTTCTTCCCCAGCCTCCTGAATAACTGTCATTGTTCTGAGCTATACATTAAAAAGATGTATCATATTAATATGTATTAATATTCTACTTCATCTAGCTTATTAGAAAAAAATTGATTTTCACCTTTCTCCTTCTTTGTTGTATTTGCCAAATATATCACCTGTGCATCTGTTGGTAATATATTAGAAAATGTTATTCCCTTTACTTTCACTTATCAAACCTATTTCATAGAATTGAAAAGGCAAATAGACTAGTATATTTACCCTAATATTTACTTCTATGATTTGATGTTGTTTGTAATCCAAAGGCTCATATACAGAAATCATGATCCCTAGTGTGGTGGGATTTTGAAGTGGCAAATCCTTTTAATGGGGCTCAGTGGAAGTTTATTAGTTCACTGTTAGCACAATATTTAGAAGGGATTAATGTATATTTTGAAGGACTCCTGTTAATTCTCACTAGACGAAGGAATTTTACCCTGCATAAGTTATCATAAAGCAATTTTATCCTGCATAAGTACCCTCTTCTGCGTGAAGCCATACCCTGCCCCTCTTTGATGCCATGTTGCAATAAATGTAAAATATCCCTTACCAGAGGATAGCAGATGGGGCTGCCCACTGGAGCATCTCAACGATGGACTTGCAGGTTCCAAAAGTATGAACTATGTTCAGATGTTTTGTTATTTTAACTACATACATACTAGTACATTTATTTTTCTTGTTACTCTTTTATTTTTAATTTACTAAATATCCTATTATCATTTACCACTGAAGAATTATTTTGCATCTCTATTAGAACAGGGCCATTAACAATAGATTCTTTTAGATTTCTTTCCTCCGAGATAGTGTTTCTTTCATATTCCTTCTTAATGTTATTTTCACTAGATGTAGAATTATGTGTTGGAAGTATAAAACTCTAAAAATATCATTTCAGTTTTGTCAGCAATATAGTGGAGTAGGAGTTTCTATCCCTCATTCCCTCAAAGAAAGACCAATTTGGCAACTACAATCAGATGAGTCCTTATCTCCCACAGAAACATGAATTTGGCAGTCAACTTTAGAGGGTTAAATAGTACAGATAAGAAATTCTAGCACCCAGTACAACAAAAGTATGAACAAATTGAAGGGGTTGAAAATTAAAACCTGTTATATTAAGGACAATACTTCTTGCCCAAATTGTCACAGCTTGTTCCCAAGAGAAGACTCCTTAAATTAAAGAGGGTAAGGACAGTTTTATTTCATCCATCTGAAAGTATCATATCTTGGATTTTGGAAAGGCCAATCTTGTTATGGTTTGGATATAGGGTGTCCCTTACAAGTGCCTCTGTTAATACAGTAAGATTCAGAGTAAAATCATTGGTTTATTAGAGCTATAACCTAACCTGTTCAGAATAGTTTGAATGGATTAACTAGGTTTTAACTGCAAGCTGGTGGAGCGTGATTGGAAGAGGTGGATTAATAGTGATGTACTTTGGAAGAGTTCATTTTCCCTGTAGTCCCTACCCCTCTTTTTCTCCACCCTGGTCATCAGGAACAGAGCAGCTTTCCTCCACCATACACTTTCTGCCTCACCTAGGGCACAGAACAATTATTATGGTTTGGATGTGAGATCTCCCCGAAAAACTCATGTGTGAGCCTATCCTTGAAGTTTTAGAGGAGAAATGATTGGGTTGTGAAAGCCTTATCTCAATCAGTCAATTAATCCCCTGATGGGATTAACTAAGTAGTAAATGAAGATGGGTAGGGTGTGGCTGGAGGAGGTAGGTCATTGGGTCATTCCTTTATACTATGTATCTGGTGAGTGGAGTCTCTATCTGCCACTTGCTCATCATGTGAGTTACTTCCCTCCAACACACTCTTCCACCCTGATGATCTGCCTCACCTCAAGCCCTGAGGCATGAAGCTGACTTTCTATTGACAGACCTCTCAAAGCAAGAGTCCCTAAGTAAACCTTTCCTTCTCTAAAATTAGTCTTGACAGGTCTTTTGTCAGAGCAGTAAAAAAGCTGACTAAAACAGAAATTGGTACCTAGAAGTGGGGTCAATGCCGGGACTAATCTGAGCATCTGCTTCAGAAGCTTTTGTTTTTTTTTTTGGAATTGGTGGGAGGAATTTTGAGATGTGTAGCAGTGCAAGTTTAATACTTTAGATTGTTGTAAGCAGAGCTTAGTGGACAGTTTTGGTGACAGTTCAGAAGACTAGAATGCCAATAAGACTGTGGGCATAATAGGGCTCTCAAGGGTTTAGAGGAAAAGGAGGAGACTATTGGTAATTGGACTAGAAGCCATTCATGTTATGTTCTGGCTGAGAAGGTTTCAGTGTTTTGCCTTTGTCTTGAGATGGTCTGTGAGGCTGATTATATGGTAGATGGACACAATGCCTTTATTTTATTTTTTTAATATGGTGTGGAGGATCAAACCCAGTATCCAACTTTCTCTACCACTGGGCCATAACTTTTAAAAGTGATGGATTTCTTAATCTTGCAGAAGAATTTTCTAGGAACCATAGCACTCAGAAAGTTGCATGGTTATTGCTGGCAGCTTTTAGCCAAATTTATTGTGATATTCAGGAGCAGAAAAAGATTTGAAAAACTTGGACTTGAAATATGGTAGTAAAATGGGGCTAAGGGATTTGCAGTTGTTAAAGACATTACTACCCCTAAATAAATTTTAAAGACTGCCCAGGCAGAAGAAGAAAGATGGCTTGAGGGGATCTCAGGCATTGGCAAGATCTTATCCATCTCAGACTCAAGGAAGTAAAGGTAAAAATTCTTTTCAGAAGAGACAAGTGGGTACACTTCTTCCACAAGGGCCTAGGAAGATTTTCCAACATGCTCACCTACCCAGGCACTCAGAGGTTGCTGCAGCCAGAGTCCTTAGAGGCTTTAATTGTGCTCAAGATGGTTGCAGACCTTGGTATCAGCTATGTGTTGCTGATTTTATAAGAATTCAGGATGCTGGAGTTAGGGAGTCATGGAGGTTTCTGCCGAGACTTTAAAGGAGGGCAGGGAGGTCAAGCAAAGTGCAGCAGAGTCAGAGTCTCTATGGGGACCTCCTAAGAGTACAAAGTGTGTAAGTGTGAGGAGGAAGTTAAACCTGCAGTGGAGACACCCAAGATTAAGAAATGCCAGTACCATAGAACATCCACTAAGGAAAGCTGCAGAAATTGAGCAGAGACAAGTCAACAGAAAGACCACTTGGGCTGGAAGCAAAAAGGCCACAGGGGCAGAGCTACACAAGCACTTTTGGCTTAACATCACAATTCCATGGGCCCCAGATGCCAGACATGGAGTTACAGGACTTGTTTTCTCAGCTAGATGTTAGTCTCGCTTTGGTCCTATTCCATTTTTGTATGCTTCAATTTTTCTGACTGGAAATATTTACTCTGTACCTTTATATATTGGATACTTATATATTGGTTTGGAATTTTACATGCTCTCACGATGCAACCATGCTCTGAGTATCAAGGGAAAAATTGGATTTGAATTTTTGGGCAATCCTGGGATTCTTGAGACTATGGGGACTTTTGGATTTGCATTGTGAAATAGTCATGATCTTTTGGGTGCCAGGGGTGGGATATTATGTTATGGATGTGGGGTGTCCCTCAAAAGCTCATGTGTGAGACAATGTCAGAAAGTTTAGAGGAGAAATTATTGTGTTATGAAAGCCTTATCCTAATCAGTGAATTAATACCCTGAGGGGTGAACTGAGTGGTAACTGAAGATGGATTGTGTAGCTGGATGAGTTGGGTCATTGGGAGCATGCTTTTGGGGTTTGCATTTTGTATCTGGTGAGTGGAGTCTCTCTCTGTTTCCTGATTATCATGTGAGCTGCTTCCCTTCACCACACTTTTCTGCCATGATGATCTGTCTTACCTTGAGCCCTGAGGAATGGAGCTGAACTTTTATGGACTGAGACCTCTGAAAACAGGAGTTCCTAAATAAACCTTACCTCCCTAAATTTTTTCTTGTCAGGTCTTTTGGTCATAGCAATGAAAAAGCTGACTAAAACAACAATACAGTCATGCAATCATGGATGAATTTCTGAAACCATGAGCCAAAATAACCTCTCCTTTCTCTGAGTGGTTGTCCTCAATCATTTTGTTGACAGTGATGCACAGCTACCTAACATACCTAGAGTCCATACTTTCTCCCACAAGCTAAGTGAAGATGAGGTGAACACTTGGTTTCTCCAGATCTTCAAGATGATTCCTATGAGGGTAGTAGCTTCCATCTCACTGTATTCAAAAACTGAAGGGATCAGTATGCCTTAATCTTCTGAGGGAGAAAAAGTTCTCAATACAATCATATGTGAATTTTAACCACAAGTTTTGAATTTTATAACTACCTTTTGAACACCACCAAGTGGCCTGTTCATGAAAGCCACAGAACACACACGCAAACCCCATGAGTAGGTGACATGTATACTCCCATGACTGGTATGCCAAATGCACATATAGTGTCCCACACACCTTCATAGAGGTAAAGCATAAGTCCCCACAAACAGCCCAAGCTCTCAAGAACACATGTAGATTTTTTTTAGTTAGCTATACTAAACTGTATTTTGAGAAGGCACACAATTTTGAACTCTTCAAGACAATTCCTTAGAGAAAATTAATAGGAGGCTCAGAGCACCTTCCATGGCTCTGTGAGATCAAGAGAAGGTACAGAATATATAGGATTCCCTCCTAAATGAAACAAGAAGAGTGGAGAGAGCACATCCAGAGAAAATATTAGAAAAACCCCTAGACTATATAGCTATGCTGAATGTTGAAGGTTGTAGTCTCACAAAGTCAGTCAGTAACTAGTGTAAAAGTTGAGTTCACCTTTAAATGCAAAGAATAAAACATAAGACTTCAAAGAAAATGAAGAATCTGAGAAAATTACATCATAAAAAATGAAACAATTTTAGTAGTTGAACCCAAAGAAATGCAGATCTAGTGTTATAGCTTGGATATGAGGTATTCCACAATAAGATCATGTGATAGACAATAAGATCATGTGATAGGCAATCTAGTATTGTGCAGAAGTTAAGTGATTAGATCATGAAAGTTGTAATCTAATCAGTGGGCTAATCCATTTGCTGAGATTAATCACCTGAATGCATTACTGTGTCTTCACTGTGAACAGGTAGGTTGTGGCCAGAGGAAATTTGTCCTTATGGGCATGCCCTTGGGGGTTGTATAACTTGCCCCTGGCTCCCCCCTTCCTCTGCTTCTTGACTGCCTTTGGTGAGTAGCTTTCTTCCACTACATTATTCTACCATGACATTCTTCCTCACCTCTGGCCCAGAAAAATGAAGTCAGCCAACCACGTACTAAACCTCTGAAACTATGGGCCAAAAAAATCTTTTCATTCACTAAGTTGTTTTTTCAGGTACTTTGGACAAAGTGACAAGGAGCTCGCTAACACATATTTTAATTACCTGAAAAATACTGAAAATATTTGCAGATAAAGATAGTCAGTGAGCTATAAAAGAATCCATGCATCTAAATGAAAAAGAAAAAATAATACACAAAAAAGATATTAAATAAAGAAACATAAATTATTAAAAAACACACATGTATTCTGAAGCCCAATAATAAAATGACAGAATTTATAATTTCAATAGAGAGGCCAGGCACAGTACCACATGCCTATAATCTCACATGAGAGACTGAGTCAGGAGGATCACAAGATTGACACAAGACTGGACCATTTAGTGAGACCCTGAATCAAAATAAATAAGTAAATAAATGGGTAAATAAATACATATTTAAATAATTAAATAAATAAAATGGGATGGGAATGCAGCTCAACTGTAGAGCAACCCTGGGCTCAATCCCCAACACTAAAACAAATTACTTAAAAAGCATATTGGACCAAGCAAAAGAAAGAAATAATGAAATTGAAGATAAAGCATTAGAAATTATCTGCTCCCAGAAACAAACAGAAAAATAAAATATGAAATGCAATGAAGAACAAGGCTAGAAAATGGTGTATCAGAGAGACCCACATTGTCAATAGCAACTGTCCATAAGTGAATTAAAACAACAATTCTATATTGGAAAACTAAATTAGAGAAAAGGTTGAGAAATGTAAGGAGGCAAATCAGTGAGCCAGCAAATAGGAGAACACCCAAAATACCTGTTTCTATATTAAAAAATAGCAATGAAAACATGCAGTAGAAGTATTATGCATACTGTGTCTCATTAGGGAAAGGAGAATTCTCCTCCAACAAGTTGAAAGACATTCTGCCCATGAGCTTAGGAAAAAAAAAATAAGACTGATCCTGATGTCCACAATCTGAGCAGATAATAAGCATGAAAGACCTGAGCTGTGCAGGGCACAGTAGTGCATAGCTATTATTCCAGTGACTTGGGAGGCCAAGGCAGGACTATCAAAAGTTCAAGGGCAGATTCAGCAACTTAGAGAGGCCTTAATTAACTTAATGATACCCTGTCTGAAAATAAATTAAAAAAATAATACAAAGGGCTGAGGATGTAGCTCAATACCAAGCACTTCAGGGTTCAGGAGTATGTGTGTATGCTATTTTAATTATGCTGAAATGTATAGGTAATATTTTTATAGATATATGTGATAAATAAATATACACACATATATGAATAAACTTACACACTCACATATACATTCATGTGTATGGGTATGTTTAAGCCTTGATGGAAGTGACAATTTCACAGGTATATACCTATACCCAAACTCATTGGGTTTCATACACTATATATGTACCTCATTTTAATGTCAATAATGTCTCAATAAATTAAACATTTTTTTTATTTACTTCTTGATTCATTGAACACAAATGGAGTACAGCTATTGGTTTCACTGGTTGTACACAAAGTAGAGTCACACCATCTGTGCATTCATACATGTACACAGGGCAATGGTATCTGTCACACATTCTGTTATTAATTTAACATTTTTAAAAAATGTTATTCCTCTGTAGTTTGGCCTCAACTGTTCTGGATGAGAAATCAGCAAACCATTATTGCTCTGCTGTATCTTTTTCATAGATTTTCTCTCATTGTTTTGAAGACATTTGCTCTTTTTTGTTTAGTTTCCAGCAGTTTATTGATGAAGTTTCTGACAGTATGAATCCTTTAGGTTCATCCTGTTTGGGTTTCCCTGCATTTTGTCAAACTATGTTTGCTGAAAAATTTGATAAGTATTCAGCTTTATGTCTTCAAATGTATATTTGTGTAACATATTCTTTGTCCTGCCTTTCCTTAACTCTGATATTGTGAATGTTAGACATTTTGTTATCTTCCTAGAGTTTGAGCCACTTCATTTTTTATAGCTTTTCTGTTTTTCTGACTACATATTTTAAAATCTATATTTATTTTTCCTAATTCTTTTCTCTATAATTTCCAGTTTACTAGTGGGTCAGGCAAATTTCTACTTCACCTATTATATATTTTCATTCTGAAGTTTCCATTTGAATATATTTTATTTCTTCTCTGAAAATTTTCTATTATTTCATTTATTTAAGAGTGTTTGATCTACTTCTCAGAACCTAGGTTTAGTAATTTCTTTAATTTTGTGATAATTCTTATATGTGAATATTTCCAGATTTGGGCCATATTGATTGTTTCTTTTTAAATTGAGATTTTCTAATTCTTATTCTGAGTAATTTTGAATCATATACTGAATATTAGAATATCATTGTAGTTGAATTTGGTTCTTATTTATATTCCGCAATAAAAATGTTAACTTTTTTAAATTTTTGCAGAGCATAAAATTGACTAGGTTCAGAACATAAAGTCTAATTAATCTTACCTATATGGTGAGTTTAATTTCAATTCAATTTTTTAAATCTTTATACACTTATGGAATTCTGTCTTAAATGTGCCCCACAAAGTATCAGCTCTGGAATGTGTGCTATAGTCTGTTTAGTTCTCAAAGCATTAATACATACTTTAGAGCTCAGAAACCCACACAATCTGCTTGGTAGGAGTTTATCCTTCCCAATGATCCTAAAAATTTCTCTCTTTCGTCATTTTCTGATTCCCCATTTCACATTCCTCCAGAAAGTAAGTTTTCTTTATGCCACACTTTTGTAATAGTGGTCCACTTCACCTTTTGAATATAGCCCTCACTGCTCACTGCTCAGAGGCTTACTTTTTAAATGATATGTTTTTTTTTTCCTCTCTTCTCCCTGTCCCCTTGCCTTTCAGGATTAGAGAGTAAGGGTGGTCATTTCTTCCCCACTGTAAGCCTATGTGTCTGTTCTTGAGCACACACTCACTGCAGGAAGGAAATGGCACCAGATCTAGGAAGTGAGTATCTCCCAAATGAACAAGTGAATCACAATCCCCAACATCTGAAAGGAAATCTTTGAATAGCTTCTTTAAAAGCCCCCTGTTCTCTGGGATAGGCAGAATCACAGCCTTCGGACAGAAGTCCTTAGTGCCTCTTCTTTGCTAGCAAAGCAATAAAATTATTTTCCTTTTTCTCAAAATCGGTGTCCTCATTATTAAATTGACATCAGGGACAAGAACCAAGTTTTTGGTAACACTTTCATGCTTTTCTCATGGCTGCATTAGAATTATTAGCAAAATACTAGGAGAATAGAGAAGAAAAAAAAGCAACTGGGTAAACCCCCTTTCATAGTCTCAAAACAACTCTTCTGATTTAAGAGAAAAATTTCCACCACATAGTTTTAGGCACCTATTCTGAATTCTGTACCTCAACACAATCATAACATTGGTATTGGGAAAGAGAAAATAGGGGCTGGGGAACAGGAAATGCCTTTAACATTTTCTGAACTTCAGATGTTTTCTTTAATATTCTTTTTTTAAATTTTAATTTTAACTAATTTTTTTTTTTTTGTATCAGGGATTGAACTCAGGGGTGTTTAACCATCAAGTCATATCTCCAACCCATTTTATATTTTACTTCAAGTGAAGACATCACTAAGTTACTTAGAGCCTCACTAAATTTTTGAGACTGGCTTTGAACTTGCAATCCTCCAGCCTCAGCCTCTGGTGTGGTTGGGATCATAGGTGTGCACCACCGTACCTGGCTCCTTTAATATTCTTAATAGCAGAAAATATGAGCTTTCTTTAAATGCTTTCTGTCTACGCCCTTTGCGACCATATGAGTTTCAGATTACTTTGATTCCAGTATTGATACCAGAGGGTGAAAATGGTATATTTGATATCACCATATCATGGTTATATCAATTAATTTCTCTAGGCTATTATTTCTCCAGACATAGCTTCATTCCACATTGTGTTCATTGGTTATATTTTCATTTACCAACTTTATGATGTTTGACACATTTACAAATATCCCTATTCTTTATTTTCCTTGTATGTATTATGGCAATTGTAAGCACAAATGATGAAAAAATGGTGGAGTCAGGAGACAGGAAGCAAAGCTCAGATCAGAAAGTTCTTCTTGACTCAGTGGCAGAGTTAATCGGTCAAACACCTGATGTGGCTCATTTTGTGGGGAAAATGGCCATGGGCTAAAGCAAGGGTATGAGTTTTATAAGCTTCATTTAGAGTGGGACAGGAGGGTAGTTAATGGACTTCATTTTATTGTGGTGTGGCGGATCCATTAGGGTGGGGCAGTGATGTGAATAGGAAATTTCCTGGGGCTTATTATATTGGAGTAAGCTGACCATTAAGATCACGTGCCTGTCAGGTGGAATTCAATTTTATCCCAGATAAAGTGGGTGGGGGAACAGCTGCAGATAGGGGAAATGTCTTTGGACTTATTGTCCATATCCTTCAGCAATAATAACAAAATCTCCTAAAATAATAGCATACATTTAAAGAATAATTCTGTAAGCCATTAGAAAAATGCTTGCAGCCTATGAAAAATGTAACCTTGTGGAAGGTTACATTTATAAGTATGAGATATAATTTCATCACTAGATCCAAAAATTCTAAACTTTGAATGGGATTATGGGTCAGTAATAGAGTGACTACCTATGTTGTTTGATGCCCTGGGTTTGATCTCAAGCACAATAAAATAAAAATTTCAATTTTGATTTATTTGTTTACACCTCTTTCTGTGTGTTAAACACACAGAAATGCAAGTTAAACACACAGAAATTGCATTGTATTTCATTGCATTTCATTGTATGGATGGATCATTATTAATTTAACTCAACTTGTATTTTATCTTTTTTTTGAAATGTTCATGCTAACAATGAAAATATTTCTGACTAAAATCTTTATACCCTTTTTATCATTTCCATAAAAAATATTACCTGAATTCTATGTTACTTGTTAATTTCAATTTTTAAATTAGCATAATTTTTGTACTTCTATTGGTCTACATAGTCCCAAGCCTATTTTATCGTGGTGAAATATACATAACGTAAAATTAACATTTTGATAATTTTTATACTGTTCAAATTTAGCATATCCATCATCTAAAATAGTAATCACTTCCTTGAGATGAGTGCAATAAGAATTCTGTCTCCTAGTAATATTGAAATATAAGCAAAATTTTTATATTGTTTATTACTTACATATTATATCTGGTATTAAAAACTATTTCCTTTCTTCTTTATCTTATCTTTTCACTCTTCAATACATAAAAGCTTTATTGTTATCATGTATAATTTATTTATTTTATTTTTAGCACATTTTTGTTATAAATAATAGCGAGGCTCATTTTGATATATTCATAAATGCATGTAGCATAGTTTTCTTCATTTCAATCCTCAGGAACATTCCCTCCCTTCTCTTCCCCAATTTCCTTTATTTAATCTATTGGTCTTCCTTCTGTGCATGTGTTTATTTTTAATTGGAGCATTATTGTGTAGTATAATTTATAACTTTATTCACAAGTTCTTCCCCTTTGTGTCACATTCTCCATCCCCTAAGTCCCTACTTCTACTCTATTGCCCTCCCTTCTAATTTTTGTGAGATATTCCCTTTTATTCAGTTTTCCTGATTTTCACATATGAGAGAAAACACAACTTTGACTTTCTGAGTCTTCTTTATTTTATTTAGCATACTGTTTTCATGTTGCATCTATTCATCAGGAAAAGACATAATTTCATTTATTTTTATGGGTAAATAGAAGTTCAATGTTTATAAGGACCACTTTTTTTTATCCATTCATCTATCAATGGGCACTTATGGTTCTATGGCATGGCTACTGTGAATTGTGCTGCTATAAATACTGGCATATATGTATTACTATATGGTGATTTTATGTCTATTCAATAAATAATAGGGAATAGGGTAGCTTGGTCATAGGGTGCTTCCATTGCTGGTATTTTGAGGAATCTCCATACTGCTTCCTGAAGCAGTTGCACTAATTTAAAGTTCTACTAAAAATGCATAAGTGTACCTTATTGCCCACATCCTTGTCAACAATTATTGTCATTTTATTTCCAATGATTAATGGTTACAATTTATTCATGTTTCCTTATGTTTATTTTGATATTTGTTTTATATCCAAGATATCACTTTAAAATATATTATATTGAAAGAATTTTTTCCTATATTTTCTAAGTTTCACAGTTTCTTTTTTCTCTTAAGTTTACAACTTCAACAAATTTAAAGACCAGAGGACCAGCCGCTCCAGCTTGCTTCCCCACAGGACTGCGCACTGCATTATCAAGTACCTCTCAGGTAATAGACTACTGAAAAACAGGAGGTTTGAACAGTACAGTATAATTTTATTGAAGAACTTTTTAAAAATAGTACTATGATTATTCCTATTATACCTACTATATGTCCACTTTTGTTCTTTTATTAATATTCTTATCACTCTATCATCCCCTTATTTATCTGTTTCCTTGGAGAATCTCTCTTTTCTCATGCTGACAACCTATTTCTTTTAATCCCGCTTTCACTACTGCTACGATATAGTACCTCTATAGACTCACTTCCTATCTCATTAATGTTATATTCTACATCCCTCCTCATCCTCTTTCTCCTCCATTTGAAATTGTGTTCCATATTGCAAACCTATTGGTTTTGCTGTAGATAATAAGGTGAACCCATCTCTGTATATTAGGACAACAGTAAATAAATAAATAGGGTATATATGGATTAAGGATACATATTGTTTATATGGTGTGTTGCTAATATTAATCTCTTCAAGGTGAGGTATTGAAAATCTGCAGGGACACAATAAGTCTTTAAAGGGAAACTGGAATAACTCTGATTCACCCTGTTAGAGGGGAAGATACATGAGCAACATGAGAAAACAAGGGAAAAAAGTGTCCCAAACATACCTAGATGCTATATCAATAGAACCCAATGAGAGCATGGTAGAAGGAATGTCAGAAATGTAGTTCAGAATGTACATAATTAAAATGATCCGAGAAGTGAACGATGTGATGAGAGAGCAAATGCAGTCTATGAATAATCAGCTAATAGACCAAATGCAGGAAGCAAAAAATCATTTCAATAAAGAGATAGAAGTTCTGAAAAAAAAAAACAAACAGAAATCCTTGAAATGAAGGAAATAATAAACCAAATTAAAAACTCAATAGAAAGCATAACTTATAGAATAGATCACTTGGAAGACAGAACCTCAGACAATGAAGACAAAATATTTAATCTTGAACACAAGTAGAACAAACAGAGAAGATGGTAAGGAATCATAAACAGAACGTCCAAGAACTATGGGACATCATGAAAAGACCAAATGTAAGAAACATTGGGATTGAGGAAGGCACAGAAATACAAACCAAAGGAATGAATAATCTGTTAAACGAAATAATATCAGAAAATTTCCCAAATCTGATGAATGAGATGGAAAATCAAATACAAGAGGCTTAGAGGACACCAAATGAACAAAATTACAACACATCCACACCAAGGCACATTATAATGAAAATACCTAACACACAAAATAAAGATAGAATTTTAAAGGCTATGAGAGAAAAGCATCAGATTACCTACAGGGGGAAACCAATACAGATATCAGCAGATTTCTCAGTCCAGACTCTAAAAGCAAGAAGGGCCTATAACAACATATTTCAAGCTCTGAAAGAAAATCTATGCCAACCAAGAATCATATACCCAGCAAAATTTACCTTTAGATTTGATGATGAAATTAAATCCTTTCATGATAAACAAAATCTAAAAGAATTCACAAATAGAAAGCCTGCACTACAGAACATTCTCAGCAAAATATTCCAAGAGGAAGAAATGAAAAAAAACCATGTACCCCACCAAAGGGGGGAAGTTCCCTAAAGGAATAGCCAATTAAAGGAGAAACCAAGTCAACTTAAAAGCCAAAATAAGTCAAAATGACCGGGAATGCAAGTCATATCTCAATAATAACCCTGAATGTTAACGGCCTAAACTCAACAATCAAAAGACATAGACTGGCAGATTGGATTAAAAAGAAAGACCCAACAATATACTGCCTTCAAGAGAGTCATCTCATAGAAAAGGATATCCACAGACTGAAGGTGAAAGGATGGGAAAAAACATACCACACACATGGACTCAGTAAAAAAGCAGGGGTTTCCATTCTCATTTCGGATAAACAGACTTCAAGCCCAAGTTAGTCAAAAGGGTAAAGAAGGTCATTTCATACTGCTTAAGGGAAGCATAAATCACCAAGACATAATGATCATAAATATTTATGCCTCAAACAATAGTGCATCCAGGTATGTTAAACAAATACTTCTCAAATCCAGGAATGAAGTAGACCACAAAACAATACTACATGATTTTAATACACCTCTTTCACTATTGGACAGATCATCCAAACAAAAATTGAACAAAGAAACCATAGATCTCAATAACACAATCAATAATTTAGACTTAACAGACATATATAGAGTATTCCTTCTGACAACAAGTGAATACACTTTCTTCTCAGCAGCACATGGACCCTTCTCTAAAATAGAACATATGTTATGCTACAAAGCTACTCTGAGCAAATACAAAAAGATAGAGATAATACCTTGCATTTTGTCACATCATAATAGAATGAAACTAGAAATTAGTAATAAAATAAAAAACAGAAAATATTCTAACAACTGGAGATTAAATTATACACTATTGAATGATGTATGGATAACAGAAGACATCAGGGGGATATAAAAAAATTTATAGAGGCAAACAAGCACAAAGATACAACATATCAAAATCTCGGGGACACCATAAAAGCAGTACTAAGAGGAAAATTCATTGCTTGGAAAGCATTCAACAAAAGAATGAAAAGAAAACAAATAAACGACCTCACATTACAGCTCAAAGCCCTCGAAAAAGAAGAACAGATTAGCACCAAAAGGAGTAGAAGACAGGAAATAATTAAAATCAGAGCTGAAACAATGAAATTGAAACACAAGAAACTATTCAAAAAATTGACAAAACAAAGAGTCGTTTCTTTGAAAAAATAAACAAAATTGATAAACCCTTAGCCAGACTAACAAAGAGAAGGAGAGAGAAAACTCAAATTACTAAAATTTGAGATGAAAAAGGAACTATCACGATGGACACTATCAAAATACAAAACATAATTAGAAACTATTTTGAAAATCTATACTCCAACAAAATAGATAATCTTGAAGACATTGATAGGTTTCTAGAGATATATGACCCTCCCAAACTGAATCTGGAGGACATACACAATTTAAATAGACCAATTTCAAGCAATGAAATAGAAGAAGTCATCAAGAACCTACCTACCAAGAAAAGTCCAGGGTCAGATGGATTCTCAGCCAAGTTCTACAAGACCTTCAAAGAGGAACTCATTCCAATAGTCCTTAAAGTATTCCATGAGAAAGAAGAGGAGGGAACACGTCCAGACTCATTCTATGAAGTTAATATCACTCCGATACCAAAACCAGACAAAGACACATCAAGGAAAGAAAATTTCAGACCAATATCCCCAATGAACATAGATGCAAAAATTCTTAACAAAATTCTAGCAAATCGCATACAAAAACATATTAAAAAGATAGTGCAACACTATCAAGTGGGTTTCATCCCAGGGATGCAAGGTTGGTTCAACATCTGGAAATCTATAAATGTAATTCACCACATCAACAGACTTAAAGTCAAGAACCACATGACTATTTCAATAGATGCAGAAAAAGCATTTGATAAAATACAGGACCCTTCATGCTCAAAACACTAGAAAAAATAGGAGTAGTTGGAACGTTCCTAAACATTGTAAAGTCTATCTATGCTAAGCCCACAGCTAACATCATTCTAAATGGAGAAAAAATGAAAGCATTCCCTCTAAAAACTGGAAGAAGGCAGGGATGCCCTCTTTCACCCCTTCTATTCAAAATCACCCTTGAAATTCTAGTCAGAACACTTAGACAGACTAAAGAGATAAAAGGGATTCGAATAGGAAAAGAAGAACTTAAATTATCGCTATTTGCAGATGATATGATTCTATATTTAGAGGAGCTGAAAAATTCCAGCAGAAAATTTCTAGAACTCATAAATGAATTCAGTAAAGTAGCAGGATATAAAACCAACACTCATAAGTCTACTGCATTCTTATTCATAAGTGATGAATCCTCTGAAAGAGGAATTAGGAAAACTACCCCATTCACAATAGCCTAAAAAAAAAAAAATTACCTGGGAGTTAATTTAGCAAAAGAGGTGAAAGAACTCTACAACAAGAACTACAGAACCCTAAAGAAAGAAATTAAAGAAAACCTTAGAAGATGTAAAGATCTCCCATGTTCTTGGATAGGCAGAATTAATATTATCAAAATGGCCATACTACCAAAAGCACTATACAAATTCAATGCAATTCCAATTAAAATCCCAATGACGGACCTCATAGAAATAGAGCAAGCAATCATGAAATTCATTTGGAGGAATAAGAGACCTAGAATAGCTAAAGCAATCCTTAGCAAGAAGAGCAAAGCAGGG
>JAJEJO010001426.1:24740-43769 GCA_020662805.1 Glaucomys volans
TTAGAAAAGATCATATTGCCTTATTTTTTTCATATTTCTTTGTTTTTTGGTTTGAGCTCTGCACATGTCTTGGGGTGCATAGGTTTTCCACTTTTTAGTGAGGTCTTCTTCATAGTCTTTTCTTGATGATGGTCCCTAAAATATTGGTTTGTTATATGTTAGGTTTAATTCCAATTGTATTTTCTAGTGAATTTTTATTGTGACTCCTTTGGCTCTTATCATCATGTTTTAACACAATGCATACTGTGTTGGACTCTTAGAAACTTGCTTTCCCTGTAGGTCTTTCAAGTATGAGGTCCTTGTGATACTTCAGGCAGGTGTGGTATAGATAGCACCATATGTCAGGTATACCCACTCTGATCAAACAGATAATTTGTTGGTCCAATTACTTGAGAGCCTTTCTGCTACTGGATGTTCTAATTTTGGTGATTGGCCTGGATATTTTATCCTGTGTGTAGACACTGGTGAGATACAGTTGTTTCATGAGAAGAGGCAAGGAAAAAACTCACATATTCCCCTCTAGTGCACTTGTCTTGAGTCTAATCAGCAATGTTTGATTTGCTAGGTTATGGGAGGGATCATTGCTAATGTCCTTCATAAATGTGAAGCCCACAACAGTTCTTTTATTTCTCTTTGTGGTTTTTATGGTGGTGAATGTCCAGAAGTGAGACTTCAGTTTCCCTCTTGTCATGGCTTCTTAAGAATGGACTATTGGATATCTTTTAAATACCTATAATTTGTGTTGAAGTATCTATCAACATTTCAGCAAAATTTTTTTTGTTCTAACTAATTATACATGAGTGCAGAATGCATTTAGACATATCATACCTATATGGACTGTAACTTCTCAATTTTCTACTTGTACATGATGTAAAATTACACTAATCATGTAATCATATATGCACATATGGTAATAATATCAGATTAATTCCACTGTCCTTCTCACCCCAAACCCCCTCCCTTCATTCATTCCCCTCTGTCTAATTCAAAGTACCTCTATTCTTCCCTGCCCCTCCTTATTATGAACTAGCATCCACAAATCAGAGAAAACATTTGACCTTTGGTTCTTTTTGATTGACTTTTTTAGCTTAGCATGATATTCTCTAGCTACATCCATTTACCAGCAAATGCCATAATTTTATTTTCTTTATGACTGAGTAATATTCCATTGTGTATATATAAAACATTTTCTTTATCCATTCATCAATTGAAGAGCAATTAGGTTGGTTCTATAGTTAAGCTATTGTGAATTGAGCTGCTATAAACATTGATGTGGCTGAGTCACTCTATTATGCTGATCTTAAGTCCTTTGGGTATAAACCTAGGAGTGGGGTATCTGGGTCAAATGGTGGTTCCATTCCAAGTTTTCTAAGGAATCTCCACACTGCTTTCCATAGTGATTGGACCAATTTGCAGCCCTGCCAGCAATGTACAAGTGTACCTTTTCCCCCCATTCTCACCAAAATTTAGTGTTGCTTGTATTCTTGATAATTGCCATTCTGACTGGAGTGAGATGAAATCTCAGTGTGGTATTGATTTGCATTTCTCTAATGGATAGGGATGTTGCATATTTTTCATATATTCATTGATCAATTGTATTGCTTTTTCTATGAAATGTCTGTTCAGATCCTCAGCCTAATTATTGATTGGATTATTTGTTTTTTTGGTTTTAAGTTTTTTGAGTCATTTATATATTCTGTAGATTAATGATCTATCTGAAATGTATGTGGTGAAGATTTTCTCCCATTCTTTAGGCTCTCTCTTCACATTTTTGGTTATTTCTTTTACTAGGAAGAACTTTTTTGTTTGATTCCATTCCATTTATTGGTCCTTGATTTTACTTCTTGTGCTTTAGGGGTCATCTTAAGGAAGTCAGTTCCTAAGCCAACATGGTGGAGATTTGCGTCAACTTTTACTTCTATTAACTTCAGGATCTCTGTTCTGGTCCCTAAGTTCTTGAACCACTTTGATTGAGTTTTATGCATGGTGAGAGATAGGGGTTTAATTTCATGTTGCTACCTATGGACTTCCAGTTTTTCCAGCATCATTTTTTGAAGAGGCTATCTTTTTTCCAATGTATGTTTTTGACACCTTTATCTAGAATGAGATAAATATATTTATGTGGGTGTGTGTCTCTATGTGTTCTTCTCTGTACCATTGGTCTTTGTGTCTGTTTTGGTGCAAATTTAAGTTCTGGTATTATAATGCCTCCTGCTTGACTTTTCTTGCTAAGGATTGCATTGGCTATTCTGAGTCTCTTCTTTTTCCAAATGAATTTCATTATTGCTTTTTTTCTAGTTCTATGAACAATGTCATTGGGATTTTAATAGGAATTGCAATAAATTTGTGTAATACTTCTGGTAATATGGCCAGTTTGACAATGTTAATTCTGCCTATCAAAGAACATGGAAGATCTTACCATCTTCTAAGGTCTCCTTCAATTTCTTTCTTTAGTTTTCTGTAGTTTTCATTGTAGAGGTCTTTCACTTCTTTTTAGATTGAGTCCCAAATATTATTTTTGAGGCTATTGTGAATGGGGTGGTTTTCCTAATTTTTCTTTCAGTAAATTTATCACTGATATATAGGAATGCATTTGATTTATGGGTATTGATTTTATATTCTGTTGAATTCATTTATTAGTTCTAGAAGTTTTCTGGTGGAGTTTTTTGGATCCTCTAAATATAGAATCATGTCATCAAGGAATAGTGATAGTTTGAGTTCTTCTTTTCCTATTCATATCCCTTTAATTTCTTTCTTCTAATTGCTATGGCAAGAGTTTCAATGATGACATTGAATAAAAGTGATGAAAGAGGGTTTCCTTGTCCTGCTTTAGTTCTTAGAGGGCATGCTTTCAATTTTTCTCCATTTAGAATGCTGGTAGCCTTCAATTTAGCATATACAGCTTTTATACTGTTGATATGTTCTTACTATCCTTAGTTTTTCTAGTGTTTAGAACATGAAGGGGTGCTGTGTATCTCAACTGCTTTTTCTGAATCTGTTGAGATGATCATATGATTCTTGTCATTAAGTCTATTGGTATGATGAATTACATTTAGTGATTTCCATATGTTGAACCAACTTTGCATCCTTTGGATAAACCCAACTTGATAGTGGTGCACTATTTTTTAATGTCTTTGTATGCAACTTGCCAGAATTTTATTGAGAATTTTTGCATCTATGTTCATTAGAGATATTGGTCTGAAGTTTTTTTCCTGGGTTTGTCTTTGTCTGGTGTTAGTATCAGGGTAATACTAGCTTCATAGAATGATTTTGGAAGGGTTCCCTCCTTTTCTTTTTCAAGGAATGATTTGAGGAGTATTGGTGTTATTTTGTCTTTGGAGGTCTTGTAGATCTCAGCTGAGAATCCATCTTGTCCTGGGCTTTTCTTAATTATAGGCTTCTGATGTTGTCTTCTATTTCATTGTTTGAAATTGATCTGTTTAAATTGTGCATGTCCTCCTGATTCAGTTTGTGTATGTCATATGTCTCTAGAAATTTGTCAATGTTTTCAAATTTTTTTTTATTGGAGTATAAATTTTCAAGATTATTTTGTGGCCATAGCATGGGACAATTTCTATCAGGATTGATCCTAAGCATCACAAAAGATGAAGAGAAAAAAAGAAGAAAGCACAAACCTAATGAAATGAATTTAAAAAATAACTAAAAATAACAGACAACATTATTAGCCTAACAGAAAGAAAAACATCATGAAGAAAAATATATTTTTAAGTAATAAAAATGAAATAATGTAGGGGAAGTACAACTTAGCAAAAAATATCAAATATGTAGAAAGGTGAGAAAGAAAGAAGAATAAAATAAAATTTAAATATAGGGAAGAGGAGAAAAGGACATAAGGAAAAGAAGTAAAACAGTGCCACAAAACGTTTTAATAAAAATAATTTTATTTCTATGTATCTAAATGAACAGGCAAGTGTGGAAAATTATAGCCTATGATGATCATAGCTTATCTCCTCATCTTCTTAGGCTATGCACTCCTTGAATGGTTCAATGTGTGGGGTCATTTATCCCTATACTCTTTCCTTTATGGTATTCCTCAAGTGACTATTGGGAGTGATTTGGAAAACCTCTCACTGTTTTGTATTCTTGTATGAGTTATTAAAAAACACAGCTCTCTACAGGTAAAGATACATTCTGGAAGAATTTGGGTTATGCACTCCAAGAGCCAAGTAGTCACCAATACTGCAACATGCTGCAATGTTGAACTACCCAAAGTTTCTCTCTGGTGCTGTGTACTCCAAAGGCAGGAGTAACGCTGGCTCTGTAGTGTACCTCCATTTGTCCCTGAGGGTATAAAGAAGCTATGGAGCCTTAAAGATCTGTGCCAGGGTTATGGCAATAGGATATATGCTATCTTCTGCTGATAATTCTGATGTTCCATGAAGATAAAAATTTCTTGATTTCAACAGATGCAGAGTCATAGTAAAGCAGTATGGGAACTTCTGAAGGTGACTAGTTACTAGCTTCCCCTAACCCTAACCCTAACCCTAACCCTAACCCTCATTGCCCCAGACTCTAATAATTGAAGCAGAAAACCATTGATTACAAAGGTAAATGCCTTCTGTTTTCCCATGTACTGATTTTCAAAGCAGTCAGCTGACACCAAAGGACTCTTCTCAAGAAGTTTCACGATTACTGCCCTGTGCGCATATGCTACAAATTGCAAAGAACTTCTCCAGAAACAGTTCACCATTAAAATCTAAAAAGTATTTTGTGGAAATCATATTCATGCATAGTGCTGAATTCTGTGTCATTAATATTTACTGGGACTCTCCCTATTTCTCCTGTACTCCCACCAAAGGGGCATTCACCCCGCACTTTGCTGTGCTTCCATGGAATCAGCACTGGGACATTTTGTTTTACTTTCTATTCAACTATCCAACATCTCTGGATTTCTCCAAGTTTCTATCTTTCTATTATTGAACTACAGCATTCCACTGACACCCACTTCAATGACAATCTACATTTCCATTGTTTTAACCTAATCTAATGAAGAAACGAGTAAGTACAAGTACCTATAATAAGTCACCTTGTTCAGGACCCATACTGTTTTTGTTACAACAGTTCTGTATATATTGAAATGATGTGATTATTCATTTTCATTCTTGATTTTATTTGTCATGTGCTAATTTTATCAATTCACATTTTAAATTACATTCATATCACTGAAATGAAACTGAATTGATCACAGTATATGATCATTTTAAAGTGCTGATAAATTTGAATTGCAAGAATTTTGTTGAGGATTTTTACATCTATTTTATCAGAGACATTTATTTAGAGTTTTTATGTAGAAGGTGGTCTTGTCATATCTTGGTAGCAGTGTAATGCTGGACATATACAATAAATTTCAAAAGATTCCTTCTTTTTTATTAAATAACTTGCAAAACATTAGTGTAAGTTATTTAAAAGTTTGGTAAGATTCAGAAGTGAAACCATCTAGTACTGGGCCATTTTGTTGAAAGATGTTTCGTTATTGATTCCATAGTGTTTTTTGATATTTATCTATTTAAGATTGTCAAATCCTTGGTTTGATTTATATGGGTCATTTGTGAATGAAATTTGGTATATTTCTTCTTGATTTTCCAAGGTTTAGTTTATAATTTTCAAAATAACCACTAATGATCATTTATATTTCACTGATATTAGTAGTAATGCCTCTTTTTTCCTAATTTAATTTGTATTCTCTCTTTTTATCTATCATCTATCTATCATCTATCTCCCTCTCTCTGGATAGTGTAGCTAAAACTTTTTATACCTTTATTTTATTTTTATGTGGTACTAAGGATAGAACCCAGAGCCTCACCCATGCTAGGCAAGTGCTCTACCACTAAGCCACAACCCCAGCACCCTAGCTAAATTTTTGTCAATATTATTTGTATTTTCAAAGAAGTGACTCTGTTTCATTAATCCTGTCTACTGTTTTTTAGTCTTTATGCCTTTTATTTCTGTGCTGATCTTTATTTCTTTGTTTCTGCTGAAGTAGGATTTGATCTGTTTGCTTTTCAAGACCTTGAGGTGCATGATTAGATTTTTAAATTTGAGATCTTTCTATTGTTTATGTAGGAAGTCATTGCTCTGAACTTCATGTTTTTGCTCTACAACAAAAGTGGTGATAAATTTTATTTCTATATTTATTGGATTCAAGGACTGATTAAATTTCTGCTGAAGCACAGAATGACCCATCTCATCAAAAGCATGCTGTTCAGTCTTCAAAAATGTTTATGATTTCTAGAGTTTTCCTTGCTGTTTATTTCTATTTTCATTGCTTTGTAATCAGAGAAGATGTAGGACATTATTTCTTTTTTTTTTAATTTGTAAGGATTTTTTTGTGGCCTACTATATAGTCCATGTTAGCAAAATTTCTATGTGCTTGTGAAAAGAATGATTTATTTGCAGCTGGGAGAGAGAATATTCTATAAATGTTAAGTCTTATTGATGTAGAGAATAATTTGACTCTGAGTATTTATGTTGCTTGTTTGGATTATATATTGGCAATAGTGTGGTGTAGCAGTCCCCCACTATTTGTGTATTGAGGACTATCTTTCTCTTTAGGTCTAGTAGTATTTGTTTTATAAAATTTAGTGCCCTAATATTCAGTGCATATATATTTATAATCATTTTTCCTCTTAAATAATTGTTTATTTGGTCATTATTTACTTACCTTCCTTGTCTTTTCTTCATGTATCTTGTCTCAAAGCAATTTTTGTGGGTATAAGTTTCTCTTTCAATTCCATTTACTTGGGATATTTTTCATATTTTCACTTACAGTCTGTGTTTATTTATGCTGGTAAGGTCAGTTGCTTGTAAGTAGATTATTTTTAAATCTTGTTTCCAAATCCAATAAGGCAATCTATGTATTTTCACAGAACATTGATATTCAGAGTAATAATTAAAAGTTACAGACTTTTTCCTTTCCTTTGTTCATTTGTTAAATTGCCTCTGGTCATTTTGAATATTTTTTTTTCATCCTCTCCTTTTCATCTTTGTGACTTGATGGTTTCCTGTATTAAAAATATTTGACTCTTTCTTCACTTGCATATCTACTCCTCTGATGAGATTTATTCCTTTACACTCTTTTATTGACTATAATTATCTTTCTTCCTGTTCGGGGTGTAAGATTCCCTTAATCTTTTGTAATGCTGTTCTCATGATCATGAATTCCCTTAGTTTAAGCCGATTATGGAAGATGATTATTTCTCCATTAATTCTGAACAATACCTTTCTGCGTATAGTAATCTTGATTTGTAGTTTTTGTTTGTTTTTTTTTCACAACTTGAAATACACTACTGCATGGCCTTCTAGCCTTTATAGGTTTGGTTAAGAAATTTGTTCTTATTCTAAAAGTTTTATTTGAAATATAATTTGGCCTTGTGATGTCTGATCTGAATTGACAACTTAATTGTTCTTAAGATTAAGAAGCATCTGAGTGAGTCAAAGAGAATATTTCTAGGAATGATTGGAATGTGGGACAGCTAACTTACTGCTGACCCACCCTATGTGTGGGCAGCACAGTTCAATAGGTTGGAAGCCTGAATGGAACAAAAATATGAAAGAATGAGGAAGTAGGAGCACATACAAGTTCAATTCTTCTTGAGCAGGTGCTTTCAACTACTGCTCGGGTCACTGAGAACATCAGATTCCAGCTCTTTCACTCTTCCAAAGTGGATTCTGACTGACAGCTATCTAGTTTCCAGGCCTGGACTGGGAATGCATCATTGGTCCTTCTTTTTTTTTGAGGCTCAAGCTTCTTGGACTGAGCACCTACTGGCTTCTCTGTCTCTTCAAAGGAGATTTAGAAATGCATAGGCAATCAGGGAAAGATGGCAAATGAGTAAGTCAAGGGCAGGCCTCAACGGTATTGGAGGACCCTCAACAAAGAGTGTCCTCCAATAAGAGATTTTTCCAGTTGAAAAAGTGTTGTGGACATGAATGGGGGACTTAATCAGGCAGAAACTTCTGTGCTACAAGTAGAGGATACAATAAAAAAAAAAACTAATACAAAGATGTAGACACCAGGGCTACCAATGAGCAATAATGAGGGGAGTGTGGAGCTGGAGGATATTTTTAAAAGGAGGAAGCCACAAAACCCATAAAAAGAACAAGTCAATACTTCCCTATCAAACTCATGGCTCAAGGGCAACTTCTGTTCAGATAAGTCTGCTACTTTGTTACTTTTGTTCTTGCAGTAAAGCCTTTTGTTTGCTATCTTAGGGTCCTGTTCTTCAATTCTTTGGTGAGTGGAGACAACAAACCCAAGACCCAGAGGTGACAAACTTAGCAGCTCATCTAAGATCAGGACCACTGACTCAAAGGTCAGTATCGGTCATGAAAAATAGCTGAGAAGATTGGAAAAGTGACAGTTGATTGGCACTTCTTTTGTTAGCTAAATCTGGAGAAAGCATCAGCCACAGTTAGTATGGCTGGATTCCCAGACTGACTTCTTTTGCTTTTGAAGTCGGTACAAAATGAGCAATAGATTCCACTGCCCTAGAAAACATTGGTACAGTTCTTGTCCTCTTTGTGGGAGAGAACACTATCTTGAGATGTAAGACTCTTACTAGGTCATTTACGTCCTCCATGAGTTCCTTGTCCCTCTGCGATGGAAACTATCCATGGTAAGAAGATAAGAACCAACCCAGTATAGAATAACTTCCTTCTTTTCTGAGACATTTGCATGAATGTATTCTATCTCACAAAAGCATGAGGACATAAAAATGTAATGAGGAGGGGGAAAGGAAGAGGCAACTTTGATAATGGTTGGCCACCTCTTTCATTTTGTCTGCACAGAACTTTGGGAAGCAAAGACTAGGTGGGGTTCAATACCATATTTATTACTGGAAGCCTTTTATACTGGACTGGTGAGTGAATCCTTAGATAAAAAGGTGACAAAGGAATTCACTGGATGCCCTCCCTATAAATATATTCCTTGCTGGTAGCCCTCAATTATTATGCTTGACGATAGTAAGCCTCCATCAAATAAAAAGCAAATATCACCTCCCCTGCTCAAAGAGGATGTTCTGGTTCCCAAGCCTGAATACCCCATGTATTCTAGTCTAAGGAGGCTAAAGGCAAAGGAATCATGCTTGAAACCATGCCCCCCTTACCCAGGTGCAATCCTTTCCCATGGTCAGGGGACTCCCAAGAGACTTCTTCCTCAGGTTATGTTTCCCCTTAGGTAAATGCCAGGAGGAAAATTTAGACCTGAGATGGACATATTTCTCTCTCACTGACTGAGCTAAAGGATATAAAAATGGACTTGGGTAGCTACACTAAAAGCCCAGAGCAGTATGTTTAGATCTTTCAACAGCTATCAGATTTTCATAATTTAGCATGGAATGATGTTCTGCTACTTTTGGGACAAATCCTGATCTCTTTGGAAAGGAAAAGGGTCTTAGAAATGTTTGTTGAAACTGGAAATGAACACTATACACTCCAGGGAGGAAAGGTGACAGTGACAGGAAGAAGTTTGGATATCCCCACCAGTGACCAGGCCATTCTATTCACAGAATCACATTGGAATATGGGCAGGGATAGGGATGAATGGGATAGACATCGCTTCTTGTATTGTGTAATGGAACAACTAAGAAGGGGCCAGGACAAATCCTTCAATTATACCCAGCTGACCATTGTAATTCAGGAGAAAAAAGAACTACTGGAACCTTTCTACAGAGATTCTAGGAGGCCATTACATTATATACTAATACTGAGCAGGGTCACAGATAAAGGAAATCATTCTTTAAAATAATTTTTTAACAATTCACAACAGACATATGGAGAAAGCTCCAAAAACTGGCTTTGGAAACAGGAAAGACTCTGGACCAGTTGGTCCTGGCTTCTACAACAGTCTTCTATAATCAGGCCTAGGAAATAATAAAAAGAAGGACAAATGACATAGAAAATTGATGGTGGCCATGCAAGCAGTTCCCCAGGGGTATCCCCCCACTTTCTGCTTCTCATGAGAGAAAGAAGATCATTTTAAGAAAGATCATAACCAGAGGTGTCAGCTACATTTTTGGACCATCCCCCAGACCCTGTCCTTTCTGTCAGGGAAAACTTTGGAAGAATAGAGTTGCTTGGAACCACATGAGACCTAGACCATTACTTACCAGTTCCCAGTGATGGATCCCAGGGGCTTCTATCATGTCTCCTGTAACTGAAGTCCAACTTGGGGAGTCCAGGAGACCTTGCTCATAGACATGCACCAGATAAACTTCTTAATATTGGAGCTTGATTTTTAGTCCTGCCTTCTCCTGGACCTCAGTCCCCAGAAAATATAATAATTCGGGGCATATCCAGTCAGCCCCTGAATGATATTTTACTAGATCTCTTGCTGGTTTCTGGGAGGATTTCCGCTCTGTCAGTTCTTTCTCATTATGCCAGAGATTCCAACCACTATCTTATGAAGAAACCTATTATCTCAATTAAGCATCAAGTTCCCTAGTTGCCACCTGGGAAATATAGTTGTATACCTAATGGAGGCATATAAGGATACTACAGTTTGGTTGAATAATAACACAGTAGGAAGGTTACAATTTGTAATCTCTATCAAAATTCATCTTAAGGACCTCTCCTACTTTCCTTGGTGAAAACAGTAAATATATAATATATATGTATATATATTATATATGTGTTAAATATATATTTTATATATGTGTTAAATACATAAATATATATTGTATATGTGTGTGTATCTCCTATTGTTTCTGTTTCTCTAGAAAATCCTAAAACAGCACTTCTTTTACACATACTACTGTATTTTTCCTTTACTTTTGATTGTTTGACTATAATACGTGTATAATATGTCATGAGGAAATTATCTGATCATGACTATATAGGATTCTGAAGACCTCTGTACATGAATTTCATTCCAAATATTTTGAAAATTTCTGTTGTTATTATTATTATTATACACTGAATATATTTTCTCAGTGCTAAATTTTTAGTTCTTCTCCTTTCCATATGCTAATTTTGTGGATGTTTGATATTTTAATGTTCTCCAAGATCTTAAATTCTATCTTCAATCTCTATTTTGTCTTTATTATGGTCTGAATGTAATATTTGAAAGACTTGTTTTCAAACTCCAATATTCTATCCTCAACTTGATATAGACAGCTGTTGAAACTTTAAGTTTCATTATTACCTGACTTATTGAGCATTTAATTTCCAAGGTTTCAGTTTGGTTCTTCTTCAAAACGTCTATATCTTTGCTGCATTTAGCTGGATTTATAATTCATATCTTGCATTGTCTTCCTTATTTCATTGAACTATTTTTATATATCCTCATGAATTTCACTGGGATTTTAAAGAAGTCATCATTTTGCTTTCTATATTGGACATTTTATGTTCTTTAATATTCTTGGAATCTGTTATTCCATAATTTTTTTTTCTTTTTTTTGCTGGATGAGTAGTGGGGATTGAACTCAGGAGTACTTGACCACAGAGTCACACTCCCAGCCCTGTTTTGTATTTTTTTTAGAGGTAGGGTCCCACTGAGTCGCTTAGCCCCTTGATGTTGCTGAGACTGGCTGTGAACTCTTGATCCTCCTGCCTCAGCCTCCTGAGCTGCTGTGATTAACAGCGTACATCACCACACCCAGCTATTAGAGAGTTCTTAACTCGAAGACATAGCATATAGTTTGTTTTTCTTCATTCTTTTGCTTTTCTGTTGAAATGTGTGCATATGTTGTGTTGGATATCTTCCTGTTTTATGTGCAGTCTTTCTTAGAATCCAGCTCTCTAATATCCTATGTCTTAGGATATTGTTTTTTGTATAATGTTGATTTTATTTCTAACTGGATATCATAGTATAATCTTTTTAGTTATTTTGGCTATGATTAATGACATTGAGCACAGTGTATACCACATCAGATTTGGAGAGGTGTGGGTGGGATCCCCAGCAGCACTCACATCCAGTCTTGTCAGCAAAGTATTATTTCACTAGTTGCCAATGGGACAAATTTAAAGAACCCATATAAGTCCAGTGTCAATAAAATATGTCTTCTTTCTCTACAACGACTCTGGGTGTGTCTGCCCAAAAGTAAGACCTCAGACCCACTCAGCTGTGCCAGACTGTGTTCTGGTTAACTGATAAGAGGCTTTCTCTCCTGTATTCTTTATTTCATAACGTCCACAAGTTTTTGATTTAGAGTGGGTCATTGCTAGAGCTGGGCACAATTCTTTTTTAAAAAAATTTTTTTAAATTAGTTAAACATGACAGCAGAATGCATTTTGACTTGTTATACACAAATGGAGCACAATTTTCATTTCTCTGGTTGAACATGATACAGAGTCACACCATTCATGCAATCCTACAAGTACAGAGGGTAATAATGACTCATTCTACCATCTTCCCAACTCTCATCTTTCACTCCCCCCCCACCACTGCCCAATGCAAAGTTCCTCCATTCTTCCCTTGCCACCCCACTACTATGGATCATCATCTGCTTATCAGAGAAAACATTTGGCATTTGTTTTTTTGGGATTGGCTTACCTCAATTAGCATGCCATTCTCCAAATCCACTGCAAATGACATAATTTCATTCTTCTTTAAGGCTGAGTAATATTCCATTGTGTATATATACCATAGTTTATACACTCATCTATTGAAGGGCATATAGGTTGGTTCAGCAGTTTAGCTACTTTGAATTGAGCTGCTATAAACATTGATGTGGCTGTGTTACTCTAGTACACTGATTTTAAGTCCTTTGAGTATAAACCGAGGCTGGAATAACTGTGTGATATGGTGGTTCCATTCTAAATTTTCTAAGGAATCTCCATACTGCTTTCCAGAGGGTTGCACATATTTGCAGTCCCACCAGCAATGAATGAGTGTACCTTTATCCCCACATCCTCGCCAACACATATTGTTCCTTGGATTCTTGATAATTGCCATTCTGACAGTCAGAAGATGAAATCTTAGAATAGTTTTGATTTGTATTTCTCTACTTGCTAGAGATGTTGAAGATTGTTTCATATATTTGCTGATCAAATGTACATCTCATTCTGCGAAGTGTCTGCTCAGTTCCTTAGCCCATTTATTGGTTGGGTTATTTGGTTTATGGTATTAAGTTTTTTGAGGTGCATGTGGTAAAGATTTTTCTCCCATTCTGTAGACTTTCTCTTCATATTTAATTTCATTTTGTTGCACATGGATTTCAAATTTTCCCAACACCATTTGTTGAAACACTATCTTTTCTCCAAACTTTGTTTTTGGCACCTTTGTCTAGTATGAGATAATTGTATTTGTGTGGATTTGTCTCTGTGTCCTCTACTTTGTACCATTGGTCTATATGTGTATTTTGGAGCCAATACCATGGTGTTTTTGTTTCTGTAGCTCTGTAGTATAGTTTAAGGTCTGGTATTGTGATGCTTCACTGTTCTTGTTAATGATTACTTTGGTTCTTCTGAATCTCTTATTTCTCGAAGTGAACTTCATGATTGCTTTTTCTATTAGTATGAGGAACATCATCAGGTTTTAATTGGAATTGCATTAAGTCTGTACAATGTTTTTGGTAGAATGGCCATTTGGACAATATTAATTCCAACCATCCAAGAACAAGGGAGATCCTTACATCTTCTAAAGTCTTCTTTGATTTCTTTCTTTAGTGTTGAGTGGTTTTCATTGGAGAGATCTTTCACTTGTTCTGTTAGATTGAGTCCCAAGTATTTTATTTTTTTGAAGCTATTGTGAATGGAGTCATTTTCCTAATTTCTCTTTCAGAGGATTCATCACTGATGTACAGAAATGTATTTCATTTGGGGGTATTGATTTTATATCCTACTACATTGCTGAATTCACTCATCAGTTATTCAAGTTTTCTGGTGGAACTTTTTGGATACTCTAAATGTAGAATCATGGTATAAGCAGATAGTGATAGTTTGAGTTTTTCTTTTCCTATTTGTATCCCTTTTATTTCTTTAGTCTGTCTAATTGCTCAGGAAAGAGCTTCAAGGAATATGTTGAATTGAAGTGGTGAAAGAGGGCATCCCTGGCTTGTTCCAGTTTTTAGAGAGAATGCTTTCAAATTTTCTCCATTTAGAATGAAGTTGGCCTTGGGCTTAGCATAGATAGCCTTTACAATGTTGAGGTATGTTCCTACTATCCCTAATATTTCTAGTGTTTCAAACTTGAAGTGGTGCTGTATTTCATCAAATGCTTTTTCTGCATCTATTTATAGATCAAATGATTCTTATCTTTAAGTCTATTGATAATTAAATAAATCACATTTATTCATATCTGTATATTGAACCAACCTTGCTTCCCTGGGATGAATCCTATTTGATCATGGTGCACTATCTTTTTAATATGTTTTTGTATGCAATTTGTGAAAATTCTATTAAGAATTTCTGCATCTACATTCATCAGGGGTATTGGTCTGAAGTTTTCTTTCCTTAATGTGTCTTTGTCTGATTTTGGTATCACAGTGATACCAGCCTCATAGAAGATTTCAGAAGAGTTCCCTCCTTTTCTATTTCATGGAATAATTTTATGAGTATTGGTATTAGTTCTTTTTTGTAGGTCTTGTGGAACTCAACTGAGAATACATCTGGTCCTGGCCCTTTCTTTGTTGGTAGGTTTTTGATGGTGTCTTCTATTTTATTGTTTGAAATTGATGTGTTTAAATTGTGTATGTTCTCCTGATTCAGTTTGAGTAGATAATATGTCTCTAAAAATTTGCAAATGTCTGAAATTTTCTATTTTATTGGAGTAGAGATTTTCAAAAATCTTTTCCAACCGTTCATCTTCAGTCTGTGGATGTCTTTTCCAATGAGATGAGTCTCTTGAAGGCAGCGTATTGTTGGGTCTTTTTTTTTTTAAAAAATCCACTCTGCTAGTCCATGCGTTTTGATTGATGAGTTTAGGTCTTTAACATTCTGGGTTATTATTGAGACATGATTTGTATTCCAAGTCATTTTGGTTTATTTTTGTTTTTTAACTATACCTGGCTTCTCCTTTGATTGACTTTTCCTTTAGTGTAGGTCCTCCTTTTGCTGATTTTCATTGTTGTTTTTCATTTCCTTCTCATAGAATATTTTACTCAGAATGTCCTGTAGTGCGGGCTTTCTAATTGTAAATTATTTTAAATTTTGTTTATCATGGAAGGTTTTTATTTCATCATCAAGTCCAAAGCTTAGTTTTGCTGGATATAAGATTCTTGGTTGGCATGCATTTTCTTTCATAGCTTGGTTTAAGTTGTTCCAGGACCTTCTAACTTTTAAGGTCTGGGCTAAGAAATCTGCTAATATTCAAATTGGTTTACCTTATATATAATCTGAAACTTTTCTCCTGTTACCTTTAAAATTCTATCCTAAGTCTATATGCTAGGCATTTTCATTCTAATGTGCCTTGCTGTGGATCTGTTTTATTTTGTAAATTAATGTCCTATAAGCCTCTTGTATTTGATTTTCCATTTCATTCTTCAGGTTTGGAAAATTTTCTGATATTATTTTACTGAATAGATTGTTGATTACTTTGGTTTGTATCTTTATGCCTTTCTCTAGCCCAATAATTCTTAAATTTTGTCTTTTCATGTTATCTCATAATTCTTGGAAGTTCTGTTCATGGTTTTTTACCATCTTCATTGTGTGGTCAACTTTATTTTCAAGATTTTATATCTTTTCTTCATTGCTTGAGATTCTGTCTTCCAAGTTATCTCATCTGTTGGTGATGCTTCTTTTGAGTTTTAAATTTGACTTATTGTTTCCTTCATTTCAAGGATTTCTGCTTTTTTTTCAGAATCTTTATCTCTTTAATGAAGTAATCTTTTGCTACCAGCCTGCAGGTCCTAATGCCTAGCCCTCAGGACCAGCTGGGAGAGAAGGTCCTGATGGAAAATTCGAAAGCTTAGGGGTAGAAGAGATTGAATTTGGAGAATGAATCAGAAATGAGGAATTGTGGGATCTACAGTCAAAGTAGAGTGCTAAGAACAGGCTTCTAGCCACGTGAGTGGAACCCTCAGGAGATTCCTGGGGTGCAGACTTAAAGAATTGACTTGGAATTGCTAGGCCCTGAAAGTACATGGACTTAAATGCTCCAGACCAATTGGCATTCAGTGAAGAGACTGGAGCATACCTAACACTGCACCTGCCTCTAGGATTGAACCTCTCACCTTAACAACCCCACCTACCTTAAGGGTGGAGCAAGCATAAAATTGCAGACAACCCTTCCTAACTGCTGAGAAGAGAAGCTGGGAAATTTTGGAACTCCAATGGAAATAATTGATCAATTTTTAATCAAGATTTTTAAATTTTATTTTATTTTCCTTTTTTCTCTCCCATTTCTAACATTTTGAAACCAATTATTTTTCATTCATCAGTTTATTGAGGACTGTGATGTCTGAATATTATATTTCAGTTTTGTTTTGTTTGTTTCAGTTATGCTTTTTCTATTTTTAATATTTAAAATTTTTATTTTATATATGTTTTTTCTCTCACTTATTTGTTTCCCCTAATTCTCTTTCTCTATTCTCCTGCTAACAAACAAGCTCTATTATCCCCTCTTTCACTCTTCATATAATTTTTGGTGCTATATCCTCTCCTTCTTCCTCATAAACATCACATCCTACACCACTTATATTTTTTCTTGGTGAAACATTTGAAATTCAAAACCTTTTTCAAACTTACTTTTTTATTGTAGACAACACCTGAACACATAATTTCTGTTTATTGTGATAAAATTGTAGATGGTTTAATGCTGTATATTGTTTGCATTTGTTGCTGTTATTATTTGTCTCCCTCTTAAAGGCTAGGTACTGGAAACTTTCATGGACACTATAAATCTACAGGGTAGAAACTGTACTCCCTTGAATCCACACAGATAGATGGGTAGACACAAAAACGGTATGAAAAAACAAGTGAAAAATGTGCTTCAAACAAACCAAGATGTTCCAACAATAGAATCCATTGACACCACAGTGGAAGAAATGTCAGAAGAGTTTAGAATGTTCATAGTTAAACTGATTCATAAGGCAAAGGACAATGTAAGGAGAGAAAGCAGAGATAAAGTTTAGGAGGTGACAGAACACTTCAATGAAGAGATGGAGATTCTGAAAAGAAATAAGACAGAAACCCTTCAAATGAATGAATCAATAAACCAGATTACAAATTCAATGGAAAGCATTACAGAGAGACTAGAGAACTTGGAAGAAGAAATTCAATCAATGAAGACAAAATATATGATCTTGCAAATAACAGTTTAACCTGGAGAGAAGAGTTTAAAAGAACATGAAGAGTACTTCCAAGAATTATGGGATAAAATGAAAAGACAAAATTTATGATTTATTGGGATAAAAAAGGTGCACAGATACAAACAAAAGGAATACATAATCTTCTCAATGAATAATATCAGAAAATTTTCCCAATCTAAATAATGAAATAAAAAATCAAATACAGGAGGCTTATAGGACCCTAAATGTAAAAAATTATGACAGACCCACACCAAGGCACATTGTTATGAAAATGCCTAACATACAGAATAAGGATAGAATTTAAAAGTCTGCCCAAGAAAAATGTCAGATTATGTTTAAGGGAAAACTAATTTGGATCTCAGCTGATGTATCAATCCAGACTCCCAAAGGTAGGAAGTGTTGAAATAATATATTTCAAGCTCTGAAAGAAAAACAATTCCAACCAAAAATTCTATAGCCAGCAAAATTAAGGTTCAGAACTGAAGATGAAATAAAACCCTTCCATTATAAACAGAAGTTACAAGAATTCACAACTACAAAGCCTGCACTACAGAACGTCCTCAGAAACATACTACATGAAGATGAAATGGAAAAAAAATGTGGAAAGCAGCAAAGGTAGGAACTACATTGAAGGAATAGTCAGTCAAAGAAGAAACTAACAAAAATTAAAAACCAGAAATAAGCGAAAGTGAAAGGGAATACAAATCAGAGCTCAGTAAAAACTTGAATATAAATGGCCTAAACTCATCAATCAAAAGGTAGATGACAGATTGGATTAAAAAATAAGAACCCAAAATATTGTGTCAACAAGAGACTCACTTTATAGGCAAAGATGTACACAGAATGAAGGTGAAAGGATGGGAAGAAATATATCACTCACATGGGTGTGTAAACAAGCAGGGTTTCTATCATCATATCAGATAAAGTGGACATCAAGCCAAAGTTAATCAGAAGCAACAGAGAGGACATTTCACAGTGCTTAAAGGAATTATACATCAACAGGACATAACATTTGTAAATATTTATGTTCCAAACAGCAAAGCATCAATATACATCAAACGAACACTCCTTAATTTCAAGAATCACATAGACCATAAAACAATAATACTGGGTGAATTTAATACTCCTTTCTAACCACTGGATAGATCCTCCAAATAAAAACTCAAAAAGAAACCATAGAACAAAACAATACAATCAATAATTTAGACTTAACATACATAGAGTATTTCGTCCATCAATAGCGAAATACACTTTTTTCTTAGTACAAGGATCCTTCTCTAAAATAATAATATTGTGGGCCACAAATGAAGTCTAAGCAAATAAAAAAAAAGAGGTAATACTTTGTATTCTATTAGATCATAATGGATTTAAACTAGAAATTAATGATAAAACAAAAAAGAGAAAATACTCTAACACCTGAAAACTAAATAATAAGCTATTAAATAACCAGTGGATACCAGAAGAAATCAGGGATGAAATAAAAAAATACTTTAAAGTAAATGAGACCTCCAGTAAGAATGACAATTGTCAAAATTACAAGCAACAATAAATGTTAACGAGGATGTGGGGAAAAAATGTACACTCATACATTGCTAGTGGGAAGGCAAATTCGCACAATCATTATGGAAAGTAGCATGGATAATCCTCAGAAAACTTGGAATGGATTCATCTTTTGACCCAGTTATCCTACTCCTCAGTTTATACCCAAAGGACTTAAAATCAACATACTACAGTGACACAGTCACATCAAAGTTTATAGCAGCTCAATTCACAATAGCTAAACTATAGAACCAACCTAGATGCCCTTCAACAAATGAATGGA
>JAJEJO010001426.1:43869-139513 GCA_020662805.1 Glaucomys volans
CACACAATGGAATATTACTCAGCTTTAAAGAAGAATGAAATTCTGGCTTTTGCTGGTAAATGGATGGAATTAGAGGAGATGATGCTAAGTGAAATAAGCCATACCCAAAAAACCAAAGGTCGAATGTTTTCTCTGATATGCGGAAGCTAATTCACAATTAGTTGAAGGGGAGGGATAGGGAAGAATAGAGTTACTTTATATTAGGTAGAGGGGAGTGAAGGTAGAGGAAGAGGTGTGGGGGAAGGAAAGACAGTAGAGTGAAACAGACATTATTACATCTTGTACATATATGACTGCATGACCGATGTGATCCTGCAATATGTATAATCAGAAAAATGAGAGATTACACTCTATTTCTGTATGATCAATCAAAATGTATAAGTGCATTCTACTGTCATGTACAACTAATTAGAACAAATAAAATGAAATACATTTTTTTTTAAAAGAAAGATTACCAGGAAAAAAGAAGTAAATGAGAATAGAGATACAACATATCAAAATCTCTGGGACACTATGAAGGCTGTTCAAAGAGGAAAGGGCAATGCATTGAGCTCATTTATTAAAAGAATAAAAATTACCCAAATAAATAGCCTAACATTATATCTCAAAGCCCTTGAAAAATAGCAAATCAACACCAAAAGCAGAAGACAGTAATAATTAAAATCATAGGTGAAAACAATGAAACCGAAACAAAAGAAAGAATTCAAAAAATTGACAAAACAAAAACTTGGTTCTTTGACAAAATAAATACAATTAATAAACCATGAGCCACTAACAAAGAGAAAGAGAGAGAAAACACAAAGTACTAAAATTTGTAATGAAAAAGGAAATCACAAAATGACCACTACTGAAATAGAGAGTATAATCAGAAAATACTTTGAAAATTTATGCTTCAATAAAATAGAAAATCTTGAAGATATTGACAAATTTCTAGAGACATATGACCTACCCAATTTGAACCAGGAGCACACAGAATATTTAAACAGATCAATTTCAAGCAATGAAAGAGAAGATACTTTCAACATCCTACCAACTAAGGAAAGTACAGGAACAGATTTACAGATGAGTTCTACAAGACCTTCAAAGAATTAACACCTATACTTCTCAAATTCTTTCATGAAACAGAATAGGAGGGGACCCTTGCAAACTCATTCTATGAAGCTATTATCATCCTGATACCAAAAACAGACAAGACACATGGAGGAAAGAAAACTTCAGACCAGTATCCCTGATGAACATAGATGGAAAAAACTCCTTAGCAAAATTTTGGCAAATTGCATACAAAAACATACTAAAAAGGCAGTGCACCATGATTATGCGGGGTTTATCCCAGTGATGAAAGATTGACTAGACACACAGAAATCATTAAAAGGAATTCATCATATCAGTAGACTTACAGATAAGATTCATGTAATCAGGGCTGGGAATATAGTTCAGTTGGTAGAGTGCTTGTCTAGTAAGCACAAGACCCTGGGTTCAATCCCAAGCACTGCCAAAAAAAAAAAAAAAAAAAAAAAAAAAAAAGATTTATGTGATCATCTCAAAAAATGTAGAAAAAATATTTGACAAAATACAGCATCACTTCATGTCCAAAACACTATAAAAACTAGGGATAATAGGTACATACTTCAAAATTGAAAAAACTATCAATGCTAAGCCCAAGGCAAATATCATTCTAAATGGAGAAAAATTGAAAAAGTCCTTCTAAAAACTAGAACAAGATAGGAATGCCATTTTCCCCCACCTTTATTCAACATTTTCCTTGAAACTCTACCAGAGCAATTAGACAGAAGAAAGAAATTAAGATATAAATAGGAAAAGAAATATTCAACATATCACTATTTGCTAAAAACATGATTCTGTATTTAGAAAGTCCAAAAAATTCCACAAGAAAACTTGTAGAAGTAATAAATGAATTCAGTAAAGTAGCAGGATATAAAATTAACACCCATAAATCAAATGTGTTCCTATACATCAGTTATAAATCTACTGCAAGAAAAATTAGGAAAGGCACCCCATTCACAATGGCCTCAAAAATTTTGGGGAATCAGTCTAACAAAAGAAATGAAAAAAGCCTACCAACAAAAAAAAGTCCGGGACCAGATGGATTCACAGCCGAGTTCTACAAGACCTTCAAAGAAGAGCTTATTCCAATACTCCTCAAAGTATTTCATGAAATAGAGGAGGAGGGAACCCTTCCAAACTCATTCTATGAAGCTAATATCACCCTGATACCAAAACCAGAGAAGGACACATCAAGGAAAGAAAATTTCAGACCCATATCTCTAATGAACATAGATGCAAAAATTCTTAACAAAATTTTAGCGAATCGCATACAAAAGCATATTAAAAAGATAGTGCACCATGATCAAGTGGGTTTCATCCCAGGGATGCAAGGTTGGTTCAACATCCGGAAATCAATCAATGTAATTCACCACATCAACAGACTTAAGGTCAAGAACCACATGATTATTTCAATAGACGCAGAGAAAGCATTTGATAAAATACAGCATCCCTTCATGCTCAAAACACTAGAAAAAATAGGGATAGTGGGGACATTCCTTAACATTGTAAAGGCTATTTATGCCAAGCCTACAGCTAATATCATTCTAAATGGAGAAAAATTGAAAGCATTCCCTTTGAGAACTGGAACAAGACAGGGATGCCCTCTTTCACCACTACTATTCAACATCGTTCTTGAAACTCTAGCCAGAGCAATTAGACAGACCAAAGAAATTAGAGGAATACGAATAGGAAAAGAAGAGATCAAACTATCCCTATTTGCTGATGACATGATTCTCTATCTAGAAGATCCTAAGAATTCCACCAGAAAACTTCTGGATCTCATTAATGAATTCAGCAAAGTAGCAGGATATAAAATTAATGCTCATAAATCTAATGCATTTTTATTCGTAAGTGATGCATCCTCTGAGAGAGAAATTAGGAAAAGTACCCCATTCACATTAAACTCAAAAAAAATAAAATACTTGGGAATCAATCTAACAAAAGATGTGAAAGACCTCTACACTGAGAACTACAGAACACTAAAGAAAGAAGTTAAAGAGCATCTGAGAAGATGGAAAGATCTCCCATGTTCTTGGATAGGCAGAATTAATATTGTCAAAATGGCCATACTTCCAAAAATGCTATACAAATTTAATGCAATTCCAATTAAAATCCCAATGACAGACCTCATAGAAATAGAGCAAGCAATCATGAAATTCATTTGGAGGAATAAGAGACCCAGAATTGCTAAAGCTATCCTTAGCAAGAAGAGCGAAGCAGGGGGTTTCACAATACCAGACCTCCAACTATATTACAGAGCAATAGTGATAAAAACAGCATGGTATTGGTACCAAAATAGACAGGTAGATCAATGGTACAGAATAGAGGACACAGAGACAAACCCAAATAAGTACAGGTATCTCATACTTGACAAAGGAGGCAAAAACATGCAATGGAGAAAAGACAGCCTCTTCAACAAATGGTGCTGGGAAAACTGGAAATCCATATGCAGCAAAATGAAACTAAACCCATATCTCTCACCCTGTACAAAACTCAACTCAAAGTGGATCGAGGACCTAGAAATCAGGCCAGAGACTCTGCACCTAATAGAAGAGAAAATAGGTCCAAATCTTCATCATGTTGGCCTAGGACCAGATTTCCTTAACATGACTCCCAAAGCGCAAGAAATAAAAGCACGAATCAATGATTGGGATAGAGTCAAACTAAAAAGCTTCTTCTCAGCAAAGGAAACAATCAGCAATGTGAAGAGAGAGCCTTCAGAGTGGGAGAAAATCTTTGCCACACACACTTCGGACAGAGCACTAATCTCCAGAATCTACCAAGTACTCAAAAATCTTTACACCACGAACACCAATAACCCAATCAATAAATGGGCCAAGGAAATGAACAGACACTTTACAGAGGAAGATCTACAAGCAATCAGCAGATTTATGAAAAAATGTTCAACATCACTCGTTATAAGAGAAATGCAAATCAAAACCACCTTAAGATTTCATCTTACCCCAATTAGAATGTCTTTTATCAAGAACACAGGCAACAACAGGTGTTGGCGAGGATGTGGGGAAAAGGGTACACTCATACATTGCTGGTGGGAGTGCAAGTTGGTGCAGCCACTCTGGAAAGCAGTGTGGAGATTCCTTAGAAAACTTGGAATGGATCCACCATTTGACCCTGCTATCCCACTCCTTGGCTTATACCCAAAGGACTTAAAATCAGATTGCCTCAGTGATGCAGCCACATCAATGTTCATAGCTGCTCAATTCACAATAGCTAGATTATGGAATCAACCTAGATGCCCTTCAGTGGATGAATGGATAAAGAAACTGTGGTATATATACACAATGGAATATTACTCAGCTACAAGGAAGAATAAAATTATGACATTTGTAGGTAAATGGATGATGTTGGAAACTGTTATGCTAAGTGAGATCAGCCAATCACATAAATCCAAAAGCCGAATGGTCTCTTTGATAAATGAATGATGATGCATAATGTGGGGGGGAAAGATGGCAAGAATGGAGGAAAGATAGCTAGCATAGAGGGAAGGGAGGGGTGGGGGCGGGTGGGGGGTAAAATTAATAACAGAGTGTGTGACAGATACCATTGCCCTGTGTAAATGCATGAACGCACAGATGGTGTGACTCTACTTTGTGTACAACCAGTGAAACAATAGCTGTACTCCATTTGTGTTCAATAAAAATAAATAAATAAATAAATAAATAAATAAATAAATAAATTAAAAAAGTAATGAAAAACCTCTGTGATGAAAAGTACAGAACACTAAAAAAAGAAATTGAAAGAGACCTTAGAAGATGGAAAGATCTCCCATGTTCTTGGATAGGCAGAATTGATATTGTCAAAATGACCATACTACCAAAAGTGCTATGCAGATTTAATCAAATTCCTATTAAGTTCCTAATCATAATTAATAGAAAAAGCAATCATGAAATTCATTTGGAAAAATAAGGGACCCAGAATAGCCGAAGCAATCTTTGGCTAGAAAAGTGAAACAGGAAGCATCAGAATAACAGATCTTAAATTATCCTCCAGTTAAAGGAACAAAAATGGCATGGTATTGATACCAAAACAGACACATAGGCCAATGGTACAAGATACAATGCACAGAGATGAAATCCACATAAATATAGTTATTTCATAGTAGACAAATTTGCCAAAAACATGCATTGGAGGAAAGATAATCCCTTTAATAAATGGTGCTGGGAAAACTGGAAAGCCCATACATAGCAAAACCAACATAAATATCCCTATCTATCTCCCTCCACAAAACTCAACTCAAAGTGAATGAAGGACTTAGGCATTGAAATAGAAACCTTGTGCCTAAAAGATAAAAAAAAAGTAGGCCCAAATCTAAAACATATCAGCTTAGGAACTGACATACTTAACAAGATTCTTAAAGTGCAAGAAGTAAAATCAAAAATCAATAAATGGGATGGAATCACTCTGAAAAGTTTTTCCCAACAAAGGAAGCAATCAAGAATGTGAAGAGAGCCTACAGAATGGGAGAAAAACTTTGCCACCTGTACCTCAGAGCATTATATATCTCCAGAATATATAAAGAACTTAAAAAACTTAAATACACATCAAACAAATATCCCTATCAATAAATGGGCTAAGGCACTGAAGACATCTCACAGAAGTATGATCAATCAACAAATATATGAGAAAATGTTCACGATCTATAGCAATAAGAGAAACACAAATTAAAACTACACTGATATTTCATCTCACTCCAGTCCCAATGGCAATTATGAAAAATTCAAGCAACAATAAATGCTAGTGAAGATATAGGAGAAAATGTACACTAATACATTGCTGATGGGACTGCAAATTGGTCCAATCACTATGGCAAGCAGTATGGAGATACCTCTCAATATTTGGAAAAGAATCACTATTTGTTCCAGTTATACCACTCCTCATTTGATACCCAAAGGACTTAAAATCATCATACCACAGTGATGCAGCCACATCAATGTTTATAGAAGCTCGATTCACAATAGCTAAACTATGAAACTAGCCTAGGTGCTCTTCAACAGATGAATGGATAAAGAAAATGTGTTATATATGCACAGTGGAATATTACTTAGCCGTAAAGAATAAAATTTTGGCATTTGCTGGTAAGGGGATAGAACTGAAGAATATAATGCTAAGTGAAGTAAACCATCCCAAAAATCAAAGGCTGAATATTTTCTCTGATATGCGGATGCTAATTCACAGTAATGGGGAGTGTTGTTAGAGATAAATAGAAGTACTTTGGATTAGACAAAGAGGAATGAAGGGAAGGACGGGTAAATAGGAAAGAGAGCAAAATAAATTGGGTCCTACTCTCCTCTCTGCATATATAATTACATGAGCAAGGTAACTCTAAGTCATGTACAACCAGAAGAAAAAGAAGTTATATTATATATATGTGTGTGTGTGTGTGTGTGTGTGTGTGTGTGAAAATACATTCTATTATTACGTATAACTAATTAGAACATATAAAAATAAATAAATATCAATCTTAATATGTGCAAATAAAAAAATTAGAAGACTATGTTATTCAAGACTAGATTGCAAATTTTGAGAATAGAGTCTATCTATATTACAAGTGTACAGAAATATGTTACTACATGGGGTCACGCCAACATACTCTTCAAGAAAAATTTAGTAACGAGTGGCGATTATTAACAATAAAAGCAAAATGAACTTTGCACGAGCATTGCAATGTAATCACTAAACATTCATACAGGTTTTAGGCTAAAATTAAGAATCTGTATCAGGTATACTGGAAGTGAACATTAAGTAAATAATAGCCTAATTTCTCTTGTTCAAAGAAATGGTATGGATAAGTGGGAAGACATTATTCACATGACAGTATATATGAGAGTCAAACTTATTAGTATCAAATCATGTTGACCTTAATACAGATAAAGGTGGAGTAATGACCATAGTATAGTAATGAACATATCCAGTGTCATATTTTATTTTATAATACAATTCTCCAGTGAAAGGAATCAGAGACTTTTGGAGAAGAGGATGATTCTAAGACTAGAATATGTAATATACAAGGAAAAAACCTTCAATGCCTAATTGGGTCAGAAATTTAAAATGTGTTTTAAAAAACACAATAGTGGAAATACATCAAAGGGACACAGAAACCAAATGAAGTAGTTCTCAATGGCCAAACCTGGATAAATTTGAGAAAAAATATACTAGTGTCATATTATAATTCAAAGTATTAATATTGATTAGGCATAGTGATATACATAAACAGGGGATAATAGACATAATTTCAATATAGACAAATTCAAATTAAATACATAGACATTTACTTTTGATTAATAAATCATAACTCTTCATTTCTTAAGTGTGATTTTCACATAGTGACTACTATTCAAATGGCACAACATGGAACATACAAATAGTAACTTGTCTAGTAATGACAAATATGTGAAAAACAGTATGTTAGCCAAGTAGTCAAAATTAACATTAAGAATAATAATCCACATTGATAGTATATATCTTTGATATCATGTGCAAATGGCACTTTGCTTGGGAGATATACTCCTAAAAATACATAATCTTTATATCATCATGATAAAAACAACAAACTCCAATTTAAAGATATTCAGTAAAATATCTTACCAGTTCTTTTAAAGCATGTTAAGGTCATGAGAATTACTGAAAGTTTGAAAAATTGTTTCAGCCATGAAGACCCTAAAGAGACATGACTTAAAAAAAATAATACTTTATGGAATTCCAGAACAACAGCAAAAAAAATTTAAGTGAACACTTAAAGCAACCTAAATATAGAATTTTTCAAATACTGATGTGCTATATCATTTGTTGTGACAAATTTTTCCTAAAAAAGTAAGAAAACTGATAAAACTTCTAGCTAGGATAGGAAATAACACAAAGGATACAATTTACTCTCAGAAATAAAAGAAAGAATATCACCACAGTTATTACAGATCTTAAAAGTCTAGTAAAATGATTTTTTTGAAAATTAAATAAAAACAAATGTGATAACCAAGATGAAATTGATTGATTTTTTGAAAAACACAGTCAATTCACAGAAGAAAACAGAAATTCTGAACAGGCTTGAATCTACTAAAGAAACTGAATCGATAATAAATAATATTTCAAAAAGTAAGCACCAGGGCCATAAATATTAATATTTACAAAATTTAAGCTAATAAGAACTTAATTTTAATTAGGAACTTGTACTCTACTTTTACTCCTGCAAGACATATTTTATGATTTTTTTTAGTTGTTTTGACTTTTTTTCTTAATTTTATTTATTTATTGATATGCGGTGCTGAGAATCAAACCCAGTGCCTCACATATGCTAAGCAATCTTTCTACTACTGAGCTACAAATTCAGCCACTATTTTATGATTTTGATATCAACATTTACTTGTATTTGTAATTTTTATACCAAAGTAATTTACTGTAGCTCACAATTTTTACAAGTTTGCCTTTTAACACTCATACCAAAGATTAAATATTTTTATACACCACCATTTTAGCATTAGGTTATTCTGAATATGGCCATGTAATATTTATACTCTTGTGTTTCATATATTCATTCTTTATGTTATTAATTACAGGCCTATCATTTCAGTGTAAAGAGCTCTCTGGTAAATTTTGTAAAGCAGACCTAGTGGTGATAAACCTCTTTTGCTTTTGTTTATCTTAAAAAGTTTTATGTCTCCCTCATTTCAAAAGACAGTTTTTATAAGTATTCTTAGTTGGCAGATATATTCTTCAGCACTTTAAGTATATCTTCACATTATGTACTGATTTTCAATGTTATCATTAAGAGAGCTGTTAACAGTCATATTGCACCTCCCTTGTATATGATGTATCTTATCACTTACTGCTTTCAGATTTTTTTGCCTTTAATTCTTGAAAGTTTGTTTATGATGTGTCTTAATGAATTTCCCATCAGGTTCAAAATGTTCATAGGCCTCTGAGATTCCTGTACTTGAACATTCACAACTTATCCCGGATATAGAAAATATTAGACCATTATTTTAGTAAAGTTGCTTTCTGAGAAATTGAAGAAGACCTTAGAAGATTGAAAACTCCCCATGTTTTTGGATAGGCAGAATTAATAGTGTCAAAATGGCCATACTATCAAAAACACTGTTATGGTTTGGATGTGAGGTATTCCCTAAAAGCTCATGTGTGAGACAATGCCAGAAAGTTTAGAGGAGAAATGTTTAGGTTATGAGAGCCGTAACACAATCAGTGAATTAATACCCTGGTGTGATTAATGGAGTTGGAAGGCATGTAGAGCGTTACTGGAGGAGGTGGGTCATTGGGGGTGTGCTTTTGGGGCATATATTTTGTATCTGGCATTTGGAGTCACACTCACTGCTGTCTGATCATCATGTGAGGTGCTTCCCTCTGCCACACTTTTCTGCCATGTTTTCTACCTCACCTTGAGTCCCAAGGAATGAAACCAGTCTTCTATGTATTGAGACTTCTGAAACTGTGAACCCCAAAGAAACTTCTCTTACTCTAATTGTTCTTCTCAGGTCTATTAGTCATGACAGCAAAAAAAAAAAAAAAAAAAAAAAAAGTTGATTAAAAAAGCACTATACAGATGTTGCTTAATACCTATTAAAAGTCCAATGATGTTCATAGAAATAGAAAAAGCAGTCATGAAATTAATTTGGAAAAATAAGAGGCCCAGAATAGGCAAAGCAATCCTTACTGAGAAAAGTGAAGCAGAAGGCATCACAGTACCTGAACTTAGGTTAAAAAACAGCTACAGTAACAAAAATAGTGCAGTATAGGCACAAAAACAGGCATGAAGACCAATGTAATAGAATAGAAGACACAGAGACAAACCCATAAAAATAGTTATCTCATACTAGAAAAACGTGGCAAAACATACATTGGTGAAAATAGCCCCATCAACAAATGGTGCTCGGCAACTGGAAAGCCATATATAATACTATGCAATTGAACACCTACCTATTACCCTGCACAAAACTCAACTAAAAATGGATCGAAGGACAAGGTGTTAGACCAGGAAACAGTACCTACTAGAAGAAAATGTAGACCCAGAACACCAACATGTTGACTTAAGGACCAACCTCCTCAACAAGACTGCTAAAGCACAAGAAATAAAATCAAGAATCAATAAATGGATGGAATTATTAAACTAAAAAGTTTCTTCACAGCAAAGGAAACAATCGAAAGCATGAAAAAAGATCCTAAAGAATGAGAGAAAATCTTTTCCACCTGCACCTCAGATAAGGCATTAATATTCAGGATATACAAAAACTCAAAAAGTTCAACATCAAAACAAACAAACAAACAACCTAATCAATAAATGGGCAAAGGAACTGAACGGACCATTCTCCAAAGAAAAATACAAATGATCAATGAATACATGAAAAAGTGTTCAACATCACTGGCAATTAGAGAAATGCAAATTGAAACTACACTGAGATTTCATCTTACTCTAGTCAGAATGGCAGTTATCAAGAATAAAAGTAAAAGGAAATGTTGGGAAGAATGTAGGGAAAAGGGAATGTGCATACATTATTCGTGGGACTGCAAATTAATGCAAACACTATGAAAAGCAGTATGGAGAGCCCTCAAAACACTAGGAATGCACCCACCATTTAATCCAGTTATCCCACTCTGCAGTATATATCCAAAGAAATTAAAATCAGCACACTATAGTGATGGAGACACATCAATGTTTATAGTAGCACAATTCATAATAGCTAAGCTATGAAAACAAACAAGTCCTTCAACAGGTAAATGGATAAAGATATTATGGGATATTGTGGTATATAAACACAATGGAATATAACTCAGCCATAAGGAAAAACGATGTTATGACTTTCACTGGTAAATGGATGGATCTGGAGATTATCATGTTAAATGAAATAAGTCAATCCCCAAAATCCAAATATTGAATATTCTCCCTGATATGTAGATGCTAACACACAAAAATGGGAGAGAAAGGAGAAGAATAGAAGTTTTGTGGATTATATAAAGGGGAATGAAGGGAAGGCATGCAGATAAGGATGGGAAAGACAGTAGAATGAATCTGACACAGGTTTACTATGTACACATGTGATTACACAAGAGTGAATCTCAATATTGTGTACATCTACAAGACTATGATCCTAATTAGAATAAGATATACTCCATTCTTATAGAAATATTTCAAAACAGATTATACTGTACTTTGTAAATAAAAAAATAAAATTTAAAAAAATTAAAAATACAAATGGTATTAAAAATGATTTCTGGCTATTTTTCTCTCTTATCTTCTGAGCATCCTAATTAGAAAGTTATTTTTCTTTGCTGATTCTGTGGCCATAATTGCCACAGAATTTTTTCATTTTTTTCTGGGACCATGATATCAAGTGTCTTCTTTAAGACCATTGATTCTTCTGCTTGATTGACTTTTTATTGGTACTTTTCAGTTATATATAATAGCAGATTCCATTTTTATATAATTATACAAGCATGGAATGTATCTTATTCTAGTTAGTGTCACATTCTTATGGATATATATGGTGGTTGAATTCACTGTGTTGTTTTCATATACATATATATGAAATACATGTCACGTTCATTCCAATATCTTTCCTTTGCTTATTCCCTCTCTCTTTCCTCCATTCCACATTGTCTCATATACTGTACCTCTATTCTCCCCCTTACTCCCTTCTTATTGTGGGTTAGTTTACATCTATCAGAGAAATCATTTGACCTTTGGAGTTAGGAAGTGGCTTACCCCATTGAGCATGATATTCTCCAGATAAATGTATTGTCATAAAGTCATTTTCTTTATGGCTGATTAATACTCCATTGGGTATATATGCCACATATTTTTTATTCATTCATCTATTGAAGGGAACCTAGGTTGGTTCCAAAGCTTAGCTATTGTAAATTGAGTTACTATAACCGTTGATGTAGCTGTGTTGCATACTACAGTGTGCTCTTTTTAAGTTCTCTGTGTATATATTGAGAAATGGGATAACCGGGTTAAATGGCGGTTCTATTTCAAGTTTTCTGAGGTATCTCCATACTGCTTGCCATAGTGATTGGACCAATTTTCAGTCCTATCTGCAATGTATGAGTGTTTCCTTTTCCCCACATCCTTGACAATATTTGTTGTTGCTTGTATTTTTGAATGTTGCCATTCTGACTTCAGTGAGATGAAATCTCAGTTTAGTTTTAATTTGCATTTCTCTACTTGTTAGAGATGTTGAACTTTTTTTCATATATTTGTTGACCTTTGGTGTTTCTTATTATGTGAAGTGTCTGTTCAAATCTTTTGCTCATTTATTATTTTGGTTGTTTGGTTTTGTTTTGTTGTTAAGATTTTTGAGTTCTTTATATGTCCTGGAAATGAATGCTGTATCTCAGGTACAAATGGCAAAGGTTTTCTCTAATTCTGTAGGCCCTTTCCTTGTGCTTTTGATTATTTCCTTTACTGTGAAGCTCATTAGTTTGATGCCATCCCATTTATTGCTCATTTCACAATTTCTTTGCTTTAGGAGACTTGTTGAGGAATCTAATTCCTAAGTTGACATGATAGAAATTTGGGCCTACTTTTTCTTCTAGTAGGAATTAGGTCTCTGGTCTAATGCCTAGGTCCTTGATCCACTTTGAGTTGAGTTTTGTGCAAGGTGAGAGATAGGGGTTGAATGCATTCTACTTCATAAGGATTTCCAGTTCTCCCATCATCATTTGTTGAAGACATTATCTTTCCTTCAATGCATGGGTGCCTTTGTCTCGTATGAGGTAAGCATAGTTTCTTGAGTTTATCTCTGTATCTTCTATTCTGTTCTGTTGATCTTCTTGCCTGTTTTGGTGCTTATCCCTTTTTGTTACTATAGCTCTACAGTATAATTGTAAGTCTAGTATTGTGATACCTACTGTATCATTTTTTTTCTGCTAAGAATTGCCTAGGCTATATTGAGTCTCTTGTTTTTCCAAATGAACTTCATGAATGACTTTTCTATTTTCTTTAATAATGTCATTGAGATTTGGATGGGAATTTCATAAATCTGTATAGAGCTTTTGGTAGGATGGCCATTTTGACAATATTAATTCTGCCTATCCAAGAGCATGGGAGGTCTTTCGATCCTTTGGAAAGATCAATTTCTGCTTTTAGTGTTCTATAATTTTCTTTCTAAAGGTCTTTTATATCTTTTGTTACATGGATTACCAGTTTGTTTGTTTTTTTGAGGCTATTGTGAATGGGATGGTTTTCCTAATTTCTTTTTCAGCTGATTCATCATTAGAGTACAGAAATTCGATTGATTTATGAGTTTTGATTTTGTATCCTGCTTTCTGAATTTATTTTTGAGTTCTAGAAGTTTTCTGGTGGAATATTTGGGGTCTTGTATGTATGGGATAGCGTTGTCAGCAAATCAAGCTAGTTTTAGCTCCTCTTTTCCTATTCGTATCCCTTTTATTGCCTAATTATTCTAGCTAGAGATTCAAGGACTATGTTGAATAGAAATGGTAAAAGTGGGAATCCTGTTTTCTTTCTGTTTTTAGAGGGAATGCTTTAATCTTACCTCCATTTAGAACGATGTTGGCCTTGGGTTTAAGTTGTATAGCTTTTACAATTTTTTGTTTTGTTTTGTTTTTTGCGGTGGTGGGGCCTGAACCCAGGGCCTTGTGCTTGCAAGGCAAGTACTCTACCAACTGAGCTAGATAACCAGTCCAGCTTTTACAATGTTGAGGTATGATCATTTTATTCCTATTTTCCTAGTGTTTTAATCATGAATGGATGCTGTGTTTTGTCAAATGCTTTTTATTTATCAATTGAGATAATCATCTTGTTCTTATATTTAAGTCTATTGATGGGATGAATTATATTTATTGATTTCTGTATGTTGTATGAACCTTGAATCCCTGGGATGAAATCTACTTGGTCATGTTGTATCATCTTTTTAGTTTGTTTTTGTATGCAATTTGCTAGTATTTTATTGACAATTTTTGCATCTATGTTCATCAAAGATATTGGTCTGAAGTTTCCTTTCCTTTAAGTGTCTGTCCGATTTTGGTTTCAGGGTGATACTAACTTCACAGCATGAGTTTGGAAGGGTTCCCTCATTTTCTATTTTACAGAATAATTTGAGGAGGATTCATATTAGTTCTCCTTTAAAGGTTTGGTAGAATTCAGATGAGAATACTTCTGGTCCTAGGCTTTTCTTTGTTGGTAGGCTCTTGATGACTTTTTCAATCCCATTACTTGAAACTGATCTGTTTAAATTATCTATGGTCTTCCTGGTTCAATTTGGGTAGGTCATACATCTCCAGAAATTTACCAAAGTCTTCATGATTTTCTAGCTTATTGGAGTATAGATTTCAAAGTAGCTTCTGATTATTCTCTGTATTTCACTAGCATCTGTGGTGAAATCTCCATTTTTATTGCAGATTTTGGTAATTTGCATTTTTCTCTTTCTCTTGGTTAGATCAGTAAAAGGTTTATCAATTTTGTTTATTTTTTAAAAAGACCAACTTTTTGATTCATTGACTTATTTGAATTCTGATTTTCCCCCCCAAGGCCAAGGACCAAACTCAAGGCCTTGTGTGTGCTTGGCACAAGCTCTACCACTAAGCTAAATCTCCAACTCCTGAATTAAATTAAATTAAATTAAATTAAATTAAATTAAATTAAATTAAATTAAATTAAATCAAATCTCTATTTCATTCATTTCATCTCTGATTTTTATTTAATTATTTCTTGTATTCCACTGATTTTGGAATTGGTGTGTTCTTCTTTTTCTAGGGCCTTGAGATTTAATATTAGATTAATTAATTGGTACCTTTCTATTGTATTAATATATGAGCTCGAATACTATGATCTTTCCTCTGATAACTGCTTTCTTAGTGTCCTAGATATTGTAATGTTATATGATTATTCTTATTTATTTCTAAGTATTTTTTATTTCATTCCTGATTTCTTCTGGTATTCATTCATCATTCAATAGTGAATTATTTAGTCTCCAGGTATTAGGGTAATTTTTATTTTTTGTCTTATCATTGATTTCTAATTTCATTCCATTATAAACTGATAAAATTCAGAGTATTATCTCTATTTTTCTGTATTTGCTGAGGATTGCTTTATGACCTAAAATTTAGTCTGTTTTGGGAAATTTTCCATGTGCAGCTGAGAAGAAAATATATTCAGTCACTGATTGATGAGATATTTTGTATAGACATATATATGCATATGCTACATATATAATTAAGTAAATTATCAGTTGTATTTTTTTAATTCTAGAGCTTGTTTAGTTTTTGTTTAGATGATCTCTCTAGTGATGAGAGAGTCATGTTAAATTAACCCAGTATTATTGTGTTGTGGTCTATTTAATTCTTGATATTGAGAAAGGTTTGATGTACATAGATGTTCCATTGTTTGGGGCATAGATATTTACAACTGTCCTTGCCATCGCATGACTTCCTTAATAATCAAATATGTATGTGTACAGATGTGTAAGTGTCCTTCACATGTCAATTGGTACACATTCAAAAACAAAACCAAAAACAAAATAGGAGAATAGTCATGGGAGTATATGCATGCTGTCTGTGACAAACTATTTTTTCATTTCTCAGCAGGGTGGTATGAGGCACTGTGTAAGATACTTTCAGCTTCACTCCTAGGGTATTGTTGCTGCTGGGTTCTGAGATGAGTTTCTGGAAGTGATGCTTATTGCTTATTGCCCCAGGTTTTTTATTCCATGGGGTGTTATCATGCATTAATGAATCAATGCACTTCTAGGAGTATAGCCCACTATTCTCATCAGGGCTCCATTTGTAGAAGCGCAAGTTGCTTTGGTTCTTTTGTTTGGGGATACTGCCTTTTCTGGCCTCCCAAGGACTGCCTCCAAGCAAAGAGCTCAGTCTTGGTGTTGCCAGATTCAAAGGAGCAGAAGAGGGTGGACTTTCACTGATCTCCGATCTGTATTACCCACAGACAAAATGGTCTCTGTGCCAAAATTTCTCCATGCCAGAGATTGTCCTTATTTGGCAAGTTTAGTTTAGATCTCATAGATGGCGACTGCTGGATTCATTTAATGGACTCAGCCCCAAACACAGATCTAAGTTCCTGATCTGAGTTGGCACCACTGCCACAAGGAGGTACCAAAGTGTCTCCAGCTTGAGCTCCCCACGTGCAGCAGGCAAACCTGATTGACTTTCTTGCACCAGTTTAATGAGCCAATTAGCCTCTGGGTAGGCCCAGGACAGGTAGCCCCTCTGATCTTGGGATTCTCTATGCCAAGATATTCCCAGCATTTTTCAGGCAAGTTTCCCTTGCTCCCACCAGGAGCTCACTCCAATTCTCTTCCTTATCCTTGTCCGATGTACCCAAAATTTCCCAGTCTTCACAGCTCTCTGTCCAATACTGAGTATCAGTGGAGTGCTTATTTTCCTTCTCCTCACAGAGAAATATTTTTCTTGCTGTTTGAGTTGCATGTCATGGAGCTGTGAGAAAAGATACTTCTCAATATTCTGCCATCTTCTGTCTGTATTGATTGATTTTTTCCACAGGAACTTTCTATTGAATTTTTCATTTCAGCCATTGTATTGTTTATCTATAGGATTTCTATGCCTTTTTGGTCTTTGTCAAATATTTAATTTTATCACATATAGATTGTTTAGTCAAATTTCATTCAATTGATTATTTTACATTTTCTTTAATTTCCATGAATTATTTTAGGAGGATTATACTGAATTCTCTATGAGTCATTACAGTTTTTTTTACTTGCCCCATGTCTATTATTAGAAATTTATTAGTTTATTTGGATTGTATCTTACTTACCATATTTTTTCTGAGTCTTTATTATCCTTTTTTGTGGCACTGGGATTGAACCCAGGCACTTAACCACTCAGTCACATCCCACCTTTTTAATATTGTTTTTTTAGAGACAGGGTCTCACTCAGTTGCTGAGGCTAGCTTTGAACTCATGATCTTCCTGCTTAAGCTTCCCAAGCCACTGGGATTACAGGTTTGTGCCATCATGCCTAGCTTTATAATCCTTTGTCCTTTCATTTTTGTCTACACAAAATACCTGCTCTTCCATCCTTTGCTAATGTTATTTGTAGGGATAAGTTATCACCTTTTAGTCTAACTTGGAATTGCAGATGGTAGCAATCACTAGAAGACAGACCTCAGTGTCAGATTCTGTAGTTGGGCAGATCTGCTTTCTATAATTTGAGGTTGGGGACTGTTGGTTATGTACCATATTGTTCTTAGAACACTGGCTGAACACTGTTATAAGGCGAAGCTGATCAATGGCATTTTCAATGTTTTCTTAATGGACAGGACTGTAGGCTGTATTTCATGTCTGGGAGGTATTGTTTGAAGTTTTAGTTGGGTAAGTCTGATGCTTGGTCACAAACACTGGATGATATTGCTGTAGCTATTTTTGGCCATTCAGGCAGGCAAATACAGAAGCTATGCTTCACACATATACATACATTTACGCTTTCCTGCATGGGCAGAAATTCAGGTTGGGCTGTGATGTTGACTGAGATTGTCGCAGAAAAGCAGGAAACTGAAACTCCAAACCTCAATTCTTGTGTTTCAATGAAAGAAAATTTAAAGACAGCACCAAAAGCCATGAAAGAGAACTTTATTATAAGTGAAAGTAGAGTGGAAGTGAGGTGAGACTAAAGAAAAGAAAAGGAAGTCTCAAGCAGAGATCACTTTCAAGAGAGACTGCACTGTCTCTAAGCAGAGAATGATAAAGGGATCAATGCCATCTCCAATTTTTTTGCTATTACAAGGTTGTCTAGGGAACTGGGGGCCTCCTTCAGCAACCTTCACCAATCACAGACGAAGGCTTTGACCCTAAGTGTCCTCTCTGGAACTATCATGGTGCCTACCCTGTTTATGGTTGGTTCATCTACAAATCAACCCCATGTTAATGTGGGTACTGGGGTCAGCAACTGGTCACAGGTTACTTTACTGCACTTTTACCACTAAAGAATACCCCTCTTCTGAGCTAGTAAGAAACACTAGGGGGTCATAACTTCTAGTTTTATCTTTACCTTTATGGATCCTGTCAGGAATTAGTCCCATAAATTCTTCTTTCTTGAGGTATTCATCTCATTATCTCTTCCACTTTTTGTTTAAAGTGGTATACTGATGTTTTCCCATAGGTCATCTGCTACAAATCATTTACTCATTTGCCTCATCAGTAACTTAACAAAACTTTAAGAGTAAATTAAAGTAAACCTATAATCTTGCTATGTATTTCACCACTCATCCCTCACTGCCAACTAAAAAGATGGCCATTCAGCTACTTGGGTCAATAATGGCTAGATGCTTTCCTCCATAAATATATAGGAGTTTAAGCTTAACTCCTGGTCTGGGAAGGCTTTATATAGAGTTCTAAGCCAAAGAAGAGTCAACAGTTGAGACTTCAGCTTGATCAAGATCAAATGCACTTGGACTTCCCAATCTGAGGAAGCCTTATTTTGATCTCTGAGGTTTGATGGGGAAACTGACTTGATAAAGGAGCCTCACAGACCTGCAAGCTCTTCTTCCTGCAGAGTGATGCCATTGGCTATTCATTTGGAATCACTGACTAGAATTCAGAGTCTCTACCAAAATATTTGCATTAGTTATTTTGCATCCTACCCCCTGATTTATTTCTAGCTTACCCTAAATGGTCTAATCTTAACAATATGTTTGATGTTCCTTGTAGGAATAGACAAAAGTGGACATCTTGTGATGTTTATCAGAATACTGAAGAATCTAGGTGTTTGCTTCCAGATATTTTTCCCACTATAGAAAACATGAGCCTAGGGTAATCACCATTGTGCCACTCCTTTCCTTTCTTGGAAAGGAGAAGACAGTCAAAGTAAAACCATTCTTCTTTTTTTATTGTTTTATTTGTTCTTTTTAGAGATACATGATAATAGACTGTATTTTCACATATTATACATACATAGATTATAACATTTTATTAGGATTCCATTCTTGTGGTTTGTAAATGATGTGGAGTTTCACTGGTCCTGTATTCGGACATGAACATAGGAAAATTATGTCTGATTCATTCTACTGTCTTTCCTAAGCCCAATTCATTCCCCTTTGTCTAATCCAATGAACTTCTATTCATCCTTCTCCTCCTCCTTTATTGTGTGTTATCATCCGTATATCAGAGAACATTCGGCCTTTGGTTTTTTGGGACTGGTTTGTGCCATTCAACAGATAAATGGATAAAGAAAATGTGGTGGATATACACAATGGATATTAAACAGCCATATAGAAAACTGAAATTATTGCATTAGCTGATAAATGGATGAAATTGGAAAACATCATTCTTAATTTTACAATGCAGTTTTTCTGTACTGAAAAAGGAGGTCACAACTTCACTTTCAAATTTGGGGATATTCGCAAAGATAGACTTCTCTGTGAATAGTTCCAAACTGTAATTCTGTGAAGGGGAATGGAATCAGTGCATCTTCTGCTATTTTGCTGTTGTCCTTCTAGTTGAATTGACTAATGGATTCTATCCACTTTTTTGGCTTAAAAATATAGTTGCTATCTGTACTAATGTATAAGTTTCTTTTGTGTAGACAGATGTCATCAAATCTCTTGAATATATTCCTGGAAGTGGAATTGCTGAGTTACATACTAACTCTATGCTAATTAATTGAAAAAGTCCTAATTTTCTAAAATGGTATCACCAATTTACCTTCCTACCTACAATGCACAAGGGTTCCAGTTTCTCTACTATCTGTCTTTGACTGTAGCCATACTAATAGGTGCCAAGTAATACCTCACTATGGATTCCATTTAAATTTTCATGATGCTTAGCACATTTTCATGTGAATTGTACTCATTTTTATATCTTCTGGAGAAATCGCTTCTCAAATATTTTCTCCATATATAATTGGATTCTTTATCTTTGTATTGTTTATATGTAGGAGGTTATTATAGATTGTGGATACTATGTTTTTCTCAGATATATGATTTATGTAATTTACTTCCATTTTGTGAATTCTCCTTACATTTTCATTCCAGAGTGTGTTCTGTCTTCTAGTAGAATATTAGCTATTGAAAACCCTGTTTAGAAGTAAATAGTAATGTCCAATTTTTAGGATGATGAGTTTGTGTTACTTTTGAATATTTCCTTTTAAATAAGTTCAGATGCATCAACAATACACAGAAACTGATAATGATTTCTGCTAGATACCTATGGAAGAAAAAAAATATTTGTATGTTTTCCAGAGGCTAGAATATTCATTTAAACAGCTCAGTGATTCAGATTTTACTTGTTAAATAGAAAATATTTTAGAGTTAAATCAATAGTAGGATAGTAGAATTTAATCTTTGCAAGCCAAAATGGAATCTGGATGACAAGAGATGTTACCTCATTCATGTATACATCTCCCAAACTGTTATGTGTCACAAAGTAAACATTTACTGAATTGAATAGGCTTATCCAGTTTTAGATGTAGTTCAATAAATGTTTACTGAATTTAAATATTTATCAGTGAAAAGTATAAATGCAGGAGCACTACCATTTAAAGTGCAATTTCTTTTGATTTGCAAATGCACACTCTATTTTAGTGAACTTCCTTGTTCAAACTACTGAGGAGCAATATAAAAATACCCATGCTCAGAATTAGATAATATGTTGCAACTACATTCTTTGGGTGGAACAAGAACTTCTTCCCATGAATAAAAATTAATATAAAAAAGTATTTTACCAAGAAGAAAGTACTTTTTAAAAAATTTTTACAGGCTTCATTTTTATTCATTGTTCACAAATAGGGTACAACTTTTCATTTCTATGGTTGTGCATGATGTAGATTCATATCATTCTTGTTAATCATACATGTACATAGGGTCATGATGTCTGTCTCATTCCACCATTTTTCATACCCCAGCCCCTCCCCCTCTCACTTTCCTCAATGTAATCTTCTGTCATCTAGGAAATATTTATTGTACATTGTACATTATGGATTTTATTATTGAGAATTTGAATTTTTGTGTGTTCTTTAATGGTACTGAGTTTTCTTCTGGCAATAATAAATTTATTGATATGTCAAAAAAATAAGTATTTTTAGCATATGTTTTTCAAAAGTGTTCATTATCTATTAGGAGGCACAAGCCTCTAAAATGAACACATATTTCTGCCTATCCACAGAAATTTCTGTTCATAATCATGATTTTTCAAAGGCCAAATGTGTTTTCTGAATCACTGAGTCATGATTACATATGGCAAAACATATTAGCAAAGATATTTAGTTAAACAGAATATCTCATTCTCCAGACATGTCAGATTACACAGGTTTTGTGTGCATCAATCATTCATATTGAATGCATCCAAATAAGCTAGTCTTTAAGAAAATTCTGTGCCCAAAATACTCTTATGTTGGGCAGAAGGGAAAGGTTTAACTTTTATACTCTTTTAAAATTAAGTCATCATTTAAATAACTTAATTGTAAATAATAGAATCAAGGGTTTGTTAGCACATTTATAAAATAAGAGTAAAAGCTCTATGGTAACAGAATATTGAATATTTTGAATATTTGCATATTGAAAACTTGAGATGACACACTTCAAATATATTTCTTTTGGATAGAAAGAAAAATTCTTTCTCTTCAGGGATATTTTTTAATCAATAGAATAATTTACAAAATCACCAAAAGGAGCATAAATATATTAATTGAGCCACATGAGAATTTTGAAGTGAGGGAGAATATGAGCAGTGCTCTACATTCTGTTTGCTTTAGCCATAACCCATGCCTTTGGAAAATACATTTTCCTTGAACAATGGAATTCCTATCCAATTATCAAAAACAGTTGGATTGATGAAATCCTGACAAAAGCAATTGGTCTTAAGATTGCTGAGTTGAAAAGTAGCAATGGGTTCATAAACTAATACATTAAGGAAAAAATTAAGCTACTTATTGTAAAATATTTGTATGACCTTATTTAATCTGAAACAATTTTTCCTTGTTGAATATTTGAAAATTCACCCTCGAAGTTGTTATTATACACTATACGCATAGCTGCCTACTAAATCAGATAAAGATGTCATAAATCAGGCACTGAAGTTGATGAGAGTTGCTATGAAGAGATTTTTAAATACCACTGAAAAAATTAGTAGATGAATGCTTAGTAAATGGGGAACTGCTGCAGCATGGATTTTGAATATTCCCCAAGGGACTGCATGTTAAAAGTTGGTACCTAGTGTGGTGCTACAAAGAGGTTATAAAAACTCTATTTAATGGGACTGAATAGAAGGATTAAGTTAATTTGGGGCATGTATTGAAGGGTAATTTTGGACCCTGGAACCCTCTTCAACATATTTGCCCCCTGACATGTGAGGTAATATGTTATGTCCCACCATAAACTCCTTTGATGTTAGAGTGCCTTGCTACAGGCTCAAATTAATTGGGCCAAGTGATCATGAACTGAAGCACTCAAAAGATGAGTGAAAATAAAACTTTAATCTTTCTAAGTTGGTTACTTCAGTGATGTGTAATAATGATATCTATTAGTTAGCTTTCTGTTGCTGTGACAAAAAACTGACAAAATAATATTAAAGAAGGAGAGATTAATATTGACTCATGATTTCAGAGGTTTCAGTCCATAGATGACACCATTGCATATAAGGCTATGTCAAGGCAGAACATCATGGCAGGGAGCACATGGCAGAACAAAGCTCTTCATATCATGGCATCTGGGAAGTAGAGAGAGAGAGGTTAAAGATCATGTTCCCAACATGCTCATCAAGGGCATTCCCTCAATGACTGACTTTCTCCAACTAGTTCCCACCTCCTAAAGCTTACAATAATTCCCATAGCACTAGCATCTTCAAACCAAGCCCTCAAAATATGAGTTTTGGTGAGATACCTAAGTTCCAAACCAAATATGATGAAAACTGAAATGCACAGAAAATTGGTCCTGGGAAAAGAGGCCATAGATGTGACTATACCAAATACTGTGGAAAAGACTTTTGCATTGGATTACAGGAGGTGTTTAAGTCAGTCTTTTCATTCCTGTGACCAAAAGACCTGACATGAACAATTTTAGAGGAAAAAGAGTTTGTCACAGTTTCAGAAGTTCAGTCCTTAGATGGCCAAGTTGGTTCTTTGGGGTTGGAGGTGAGTCAGAACTTCATGGCAGAAGAGTGTGGTGGAGAAAATCAGCTCAGAAAAATCACAACAAGAAGCAGAGAGAAAGCTCTGCTCAACAAGGACAAAATATAAACACAAAAAGCATTCCCCCAGGGACCCACCTCCTCCACCCCAGTACCACATAATTAATCCCTATCAGGGGAGTAATGAAATAATCAAGTTAATACTCTCATAACCTTGTCATTTCATTTACAAACTTCCTTACACTGTCTCAAACATGAGATTTCAAGGGACAACTCCTAAACCATAAAAGGTGGAATTAGGAAAAGTTTGGAGGAGAAAACTAAAGAAAGCTTTGAATGCAATAACATCTTTTTTTAATTGGTACATTGTACATAATAATGGGATTCATTATTATATATCCACATTGTCACAATGCATAATTTGGTCTATTTCATTTCTCCGTACACCTGTTTTCCTCCCCTCCTCCATGACCTAATGCCCTTACTCTCATCCACAGCTTTCTTCTATTTCTATGAAGTACCTTTGCTTTCTTTTATTCTATCTAGCTTTCACATGTGAGAGAAATCATATGACCCTTGACTTTCTGAGTCTAGCTAATCTCACTTAGCATGATGTTCTCTGTTCATCCATTTCCCTACACAGGTCATAATTTCATTTTCTTATGGCTGAATAAAGGTTACAATTTTGTATATAGTATCACATATAATTTACCCATTCAACTTGTCATTGACAGAAGTCTTGGCTAGTTCCATACATTGTTTCAATTGGTTATTGTGATACTATAAACACGGTTACACATCTATCAGTGTAGTATGTTGATTTTAATTTTTTTATATAAACAAAGGGATGTTATAGCAGTGTCATACAGTGGTTCCATTTCTAATATGCTGAAGAACCTCTGTACTGATTTCCAAACCAGTTGTGTTAATTTATAATCCCAGCAATAGTGCATAAGCATTCTTTTCCCCACTTCCTCACCAGAGTTTAACATTGCTTGTATTTTTGATGATTGCCACTTAACTCTGAATGAATTAATTGCATGTTCCTGAATGCATTTCCTTGATGCCTAAAGATGTTGAGTATTTTTTAATATATGTTTTGGATGTTTATTATTTTTTCTTTTGAGAAATATCTTATTTATCCATTTACTGATGGACTTATTTGGTGATATTGGAGATACATATTAAATAACTGAACACCAAAAAGGAAATATATTCTGGATATTAATCCTCTGACCAAAGAGTGGCTACACAGTTTTTTTTTTTTTCATTATGTAGTCTATATATGTTTTTTCTCTTTGTTGTGAAGAAGCTTTCTAAATTTGATATTGTTCCATTCATTAATACTTGGTTTTATTTTCTGAGTTTTTGGTTTCGTGCTGAGGAAGACAATGTTTGCACTTACATGATAAAGTGTTGATACTGGTTTTCTTCTAGCAGATGCAATGTTTCATGTCCAATTCCAAGGTATTTGATCCATGTTGAGCTGACTGTTATTCAGGGAGAAAGACAGAGATCTTGTTTCATTCTTGTACACAGTAATATTCAGTTTTCCCAGAACAATTTATTCCAAAAGACTATCTTTTATCCAACATGTTTATGGTGTCTTTGTCAAGGATCAGTTGATTGTATATGTTTGAGTTTGTTCCTGAATTTTTCTACTCTAATCCATTGTTATATATTTCTGCTTTTGTGTTACTACCATCTTTCTGTTGTGTAATTTTAAGTTGGAAATATTGATACCTCCATCATTACTCTGATTGCACAGAATTGCTTTAGCTATATTGAGACTGTTATTCTTCCATATTAATTTTAGAACTATTTTTTAAATCTTCGATGAATGCCATTGGTATTTTGATGGCTATTGCACTGAATGTATAGATGATCACTTTTGGAAATATGGACATTTTGACAATATTATTTTTGCCTTTCAGAGAATTTGGGAGGTCCTTCTTAAAGTGTATTCTTCAATTTCTTTCTTCATTGTTCTTTAATTTTTAATGAAGATGAGTTAAATGAAGGCAAAATATCAGTGGAAACTCCAGGATAAATAGAGGTGATAGCAACGTGCAAAGCCTTCTGAGAGAAGATGCAGAAAGCGTTCATAACTTTTTCAAAGAGTGGCTATGTAGGCTTAATTGAACAAGGTCACAAAAGTAGCATTATTATTTGAATCCTTAATGTCCCCCAGAAGCTATGTGTTGAAGGTTTGGTCACCAAACCTGTGGTGTTATTAGGTTCTGGAAATGTTAAGATGGTACCTATTCAGCAAAGTTTGGTTGATAAGGTTGTGCATTTGTAGGAGTTACTGGAACCCTGGCACAACACAATCTCTTCCTCCTCTTCATTCTTTCTCTTCCTCTTCCTCTCTCTCTCTCCCTTCAGTCAACAAAAGTGAAGCAGCCATACAAAATGGTGCTACAATAAGAAGAAATTAACCTATGGAAGAAGAGGCCTAGGCTTTGTAAATGTTAATATTATTTGAGATACACTTGAAATATGTTTATGAAAAATATCATCTCCCAGATCTTAAAATATCACCAATAGTAAAGTTTTTATTTAACTTTCTTTTAAAAATGTAGGTTTAATTGACCAATGTAATATATGAGGGCACATTAAGTAATGTACATCTTAGTATGGATTTTGAAAACAGTTTTGTACAAGAGTAGGTTCTAAAATGTAAATTATGAAAGGATACTAATTATCTAGGGAGAGAAAAATAAAAGTTGAGAGAAAAAACTAATATGGAAGCACTGGAAAAAAATTTCTTCACTATTTCTTAAAGATCAGCTCTAGCCGGGTGCGGTGGTTCACCCCTGCAATCTCAGCACTTGGGAGGCTGAGGCAGGAAGATCACAAGTTCAAAGCCAGCCTCAGCAACTTAGTGAGGACCTAAGCAACTCAGTGAGACCCTGTCTCTAAATAAAATACAAAATAGAACTGGGGATGTGGCTCAGTGTTGGAATGCCCCTGGGTTCAATCCCCAGTACCAAAAATAAAAAATAAAAAATAAAAAAGATCGGCTCTGTCAGATTACGAGTTGATTATCTTTTTATTTATATTTTATTTGTTCTAATTAGTTATGCATGACAGCAGAAAGCATTTATGCATTTTGATAAATCATACATAAATGGAGTATCATTTCTCATTTTTCTTATTGTAGGATCACATCAATCATGCAGTCATATGACATAATAATGTCTGTTTCACTCTTTTATCCTTCCTATCCCTATTCCCCTTCTCCTCCCTTCACTTCCCTCTACCTAATCTAAAGTAACTATACTCTTTCTGGTGCCCCTAGTGCTAATTGTGAATTAGCAACCACATCAGAGAAAACATTCGGCCTTTGGTTTTTTGGAGAATATCATGCTAAGCGAGATAAGCCAAACCCCAAAACCAAAGGCCAATTGTTTTCTCTTTTTTAAAGCAAATTTTCATGATGGGAGGCATAAATTGTGGTTAAGATGTCATAATTCTTACTAAGATAGACAGGGACTGAGGACCTGGGACTGTAGTTTAATAGTAGACTACTTATATAGCATCTTCAGGGCCCTGGGCTCTATACCCAGTACAACAAAAAAAGTAATGATTAAATATAGTATAGTTAAATGTGATTGCTTGTCATAACTAAACTATGCTCTATATAGCTGATGTACTATGAGAAAATGACTTGCTCTATTCAATAATCGCATGTGCCTTAGAAAGATTCACCATATTTTGAAATTCATAGTTATGACCAAACACTAATTCAATTTTAAATAGGTTGATATTGAAAAATGAAATATTAATATTTTTCAAATATAATATTAAGGAGAAAATTAAATGGTCAAGTAACTATCAAAATCATATTTGAATTTCTTCAGGATAAATAAATGTGAAGCATATAGAATTAATATTTCTCAAACTGTATTATATGTTTTCTTGCAAAGATGGTACAAAATCAGACATCTGGGAAAATACATTGTGACTTTTCTGAGGAAGCAGGGAGATTAGATATCATAAAGATATTGGGAAGATCAGTAGAGTAGAAAACAGTTCACTGAAAGACACAGATCTTAAAAATACTTTTGGTACACCAAAATTTTATGGGTTATTTCACTCAGCATGATATTCTCCAGCTCCATCCATTTGGCAGCAAATGGATAATTTTATGCTTCTTTATGGCTGAGTAATATTCCATTGCATATATAGACCACAGTTTCTTTATCCATTCATCAACTGAAGGGCATCTAGGTTGGTTCCACAATCTAGCTATTGTGAATTGATCAACTATGAACATAGATGTGACTGCTTCACTATACTTTCCTGATTTTAAGTCCTTGGGGTATAAACCAAGGAGTGGGATAGCTGGTTCAAATGGTGTGTCCATTCCAAATCTTTGAGGAATCTCCATACTGCTTTCCAGGGTGGGTGCACAAAATTGCAACTCTACCAGAAATATATGAGTGTGCCTTTTTCCCCACATCCACACCAACACTTATTATTGCTTGTATTCTTGATAATAGCCATTCTAATTGTCATTAGATGAAATCTTACAGTGGTTTTAATTTGTACTTCTCTAATTACTAGAGATGATGAGCACTTTTTCATATATTTATTGATCACCTATATATCTTCATCTGTGAAGTGTCTGCCCAGTTCCGTAACCCATTTATTGATTGGGTTCTTTGTATTTTTGGTGTAAAATTTCAACCATAAAGAAGAATAAAATTATGGCATTTGCTGGTAAATGGATGGAGTTGGAGAATATCATGCTAAGTAAAATAAGCCAAGCCCCCAAAACCAAAGGCCAAATGTTTTCTCTGATAAGTGGATGATGATATGTAACAGGGAGGGGGGAAGGGGTGGCAGGGGGAGCAAGTGAAGAATGGAGGATATTTGAATGGTGTAGAGGAAAATGGGATGGGAGGGGTGGGGGAAAGAAAAGATAATAGACTGAGACAATATTACCCTATGTATATGTAAGATGACGTGAATGGTGTGAATCTACATTGTGTACATAGAAATGAAAAGTTGTACCTCATTTGTGTATAATGAATCAAAATGCAATCTGTAAAAATAAAAAATATGTGTTATGCAAAAAAGAAGAAAATAATAAGGGTACATAAAAAATAAACAAAATAGAAGCTCCATTGACAGCTAATTATAAATTAAATATTTTTTAAAAGTGAAAAAAATATGAAGAGTGCAATGTGGATGTCAAACACTGGGATAAACGCTAGATTTCAAATGTTGATCAAGTTAGATTTTTTACCTTGTTTGATGAACTACAAATTGGGATTGATTTAGGGAGCTAGAATTATAAATACAGATTTGGATTGAGGGAACTGAAATCTGATAGACGATATCAAGTATACAGAGGGAGAGTTATTTATATGAATTCATTATCCAGAAATCTATGGTGAAAAGTTCTTAAAAACATTAGTATGCAAATAGAATTTGAAGATGAAATGGTCAAAATCAAATAAGAAATTATACAAAATGAGGAGGAAAGGTCCTAAGGTTGAATCCTGGAAAAAAACAGCAAGAGTTAGAAGTTTAATGAGAAGTCCAAGAAAAGAAGATGTAGAAATATGGTCCTTCTAGAAGCAGGAGGATAAAATTCCTTTATAAAATATAAAAGGGAAAGATTATGTGGATTAAATGCTTTGAGATAAAATAATGAAAACATTAATATGTGTACTAGTTTTAGCAGTAGATAGATTCCAAATGACTACGATAATTACAGCTAAAGTTAAATGGTTGGGATGAAAGTAATTTGGGAGTGGAATAAAGGGTTAATAGAAGATGACATTGTGTTTACAATATTTGTAGAAAACTTTTTAAAATTATTATTTGATGTTATATTTACTATCATGTATTAATTATACATTTTAATGGGCACAGTGTGATATTTCAATGCATTTATAGAAGTTGCACTGATCAAATCCATCTTCCCTTTATTTACTTTCCACCCCAAACTTCTTAACCTCTAGATATCAATATGCTGCATTCAGGTCAACTTCTGTTTACTTTCATATATGAGATAGAACATGTGGCACTTTTCTTCCTGTGTTTGGCTTATTTTACTTATTATAATATCCTGCAGTTCCCTCAATTTGCTGCGAACAGCAAGCTTTCATTCATCCTTATTGCTGAATAGTACCAGATTTTCCTTTATAATGTTTTCATTAGTGCTTCGTACTGTGCACAATAGTGGAATTCATTTTAACATAATCAAACATGTATGGAGTATAATTTGTTCCATTTCAGTCCCCAGTATTTCCTCTTTCCCTTGCCTTCTCAGTCCCCATGTTTCCATTTCTCTACTGGTATTCCTTCTATGTATTTATTTTTAATTGGTACTTTTTATATATACATAAAGGTAGACTTCCCTGTGGTATATTCATATATGTACATAGTATCATCTGTTCATTTTCATTCCACAGTTCCTCCTTTTTCTCTGTCCATTTTTTTTATCAACTCTTCTGGTGATAGACACCTAGACTCTATATATTAGATATTGTGAAGAGTACCACAATAAACATAGGCATGAAGGTATATTTGATATACTTATTTCATGTCCTTTGGATATGTATATCCAGAATTGGATAACCAGAATATATCATAGATCTGTTTGTTGTTTTGAAAAGGACCTCCATACTTATTACTATACTCTACTAAATGACATTGCTACCAATGTATAAGAGTATCCTTTTCCCCACTTCCTTGCCAGCATATTTTTATGTACTAACCCTTCCAATTTTGGTTAGAGAATATCTCATTGCAATTTTGAATGGAATTTCTCTGATGGCTAAAAATATTAAAAATTATTTTCTTATACTTTTTGCCCATTTTTATTTGTAATAATGAGATTATCTATTCAGATAATTTGTCCTTGTTCTTTTTGATAATGGAGATGAATTGGCCATGCTTTACCAGTGAGCCACATTCCCAGTTCATTTTGTTTTTATTTTGAGACAGGGTCTGGCCAAGTTGCTGAGAGTGGACTTAACTCACTATCCTCATGCCTGAACTCCTGGAGTTGCTGGGATTGCAGGCATGCACTATCACTCCCGGGTTAGTCCATATATTTTAATTGGATTTCTTATGAATGTCATGGTCGTTGTTAAGTTTATTTTGAATTCTTTATATATTCTTTGTATATATTCTATTTATATCTTTATTCATTGTAATCTTTTATCTGATGACTAATGTGAAAATATTGTTTAATGGATTGTTTCTTCAGTGTGTTGACTGGTGCCTTTGCTGTGCAGAAGTATTTTGGCTTGATGACATCATATATGTCATTTTCAGTTTCTGTGCCTTTGGAATCATATAAAAAATCATCACTTATACCAAATTCATGAAGTGTTTTTGCTCTTCTAGTAGTTTAAATTTTTGGTATTATATTTATGTCTTTGGTTTACATTTCATTAATTATTATACTATGTAAGAGATAGACATCGAGTTTCAGTCCTCTGCATATGAATAAATTCCCCCAGCATCACTCATTAAAAAGTTTCTCTTTTTTTCAGTATTTGCTTTTGGTACCTTTATCAAGAATCATTTTGCTGCCAGGTATAGTGGTGCCTGCCTATATTCTCTACTACTTAGGAGACAGAGATGGAAGAATTGCAAGGTTTAGCACAGGCTTGGTAAGTCCCTGTCTCAAATAAAAAGAAAAAAAAAGTTTGCTATTGATGAGTGAACTTACTATTGGTTTCCTGTTCTGTTCCATTTCTCTGTGTGGCTTCATGCAAATACAATTTTGCTTTCGATTCTATACCTTAGTCTTCAGTAGGATCTCAAGCTCTCTCTCCCCTCTCTCTCTCTATAGTCTACCTAAATTGTTGTTGATTTTGTTCATCATTTCAAAATCCATCTCTTCATTTCATTGATATTTTGTATTTTGCTTTAGTCCATATTTCACTAATTTTGTTTCTTATCTCTTTTATCTTTCCTTCTATTAATTTTCAATGGTTTTTTTTTTTGCTCATCTAGGCAATTGCAATGAATTATTAGGTAACTCATTTGAAATCACTGTTGTCCTAAAAGATAAATAGTGTTGTTTCTATTTTTTAATATGCTGAGGTTTGTTTTAGGATCCCCTATATGGTCTATTCTAGCAAAATTCAACGACGTGCCAATGAAACAAACTTGTATTTTGAAATTGTTAAATAGAATGCTCTGTACATGTTTAGTGTAGGACTGGGGATATAGCTCAGTTGGTAGAGTGCTTTCCTCGCAAACATAAGGCCCTGGGTTCAATCCCTAGCACTGCAAAAAAAATAAATAAATAAAATTTAGTCTAATTTTTCTGTGGTATAGCTTAACTCTGATGTCTCTTTGTTGATTTTTTTTGGCTGGATAAATTGTGCATTGATAAAATAGGGGTGCAAATTCCCCACATCGTTGTAGTATTGTAGCCTATCTCTTGCTTTAAATCACAGTTTTGTTCCATAGAATTGGATGTTCTAGCATGAGGTGTGTGCACATTTACAATTACATCTTCTTGTCAAATTGATTAATTGATCATTATATAATGATCTGTTGTTTAAATTTTTGTCTTAGAATCTATTTTGCTAGAAATAAATATTGTTATTCTTCCTTGTTTTTGGTTTCCATTTGTGTGGAATGTAGTTTTCAATTCTTTCACATTCATTCTTTGCATGTCTTTACTGGTGAAGTGTGTTTATTATAGGCAAAATATGGTAGGGTCTTTTAATTTTCATTCAGCCTTTCTCTATCTTTTAATTGGATAATTAGTCCATTTGCATTCAGTATTTTAATGATAAGAACTTGCTCTCATCATTTTATTACTTTTTGTTTATTGTCTAGAGCCTCTGGTACTGACAGCTCCAGTAGTAGTTGGCAGCCTGAAACAATGCCCTCAAAGCAGATAGTACCAGGGGTCCATATATATTGTGGGGAGAGATGGTGATACAGAGCACTATCTATGGCACTCACATTCAAGTTTCACAACAGTGCACATTCAGAAATATTGTGAAGAAAAGGCATCAACAGCAATGGGATTTGAAGCACTGTCTACTGGCAGTGATGAGAGAGGAGCATATGTATTCAGGGATGGGTTGGTATTGGCAGTGGAACCTACTATTCTCAAGCCTCATTGGAGATAGTGATAAAGCATCATTGTCAATGAGACCCTCATTGCCATTTGGAAAGGTCTAATTGGAGAGGACCACATATTCAGAGGAGACAGTGGTTCAGTAATGCACTGGTCTGGGGCACTAGTTATTGATCTCTCAATCACTGAGTGACAACAACTTAAATATGGCATGTAGCGAGGGGCATGTGACCTGCAGGAGATGTTCCCTGCCCTCATTCCTATTAGATGGATGAGTCCACACATTGCTGTCAATACATTTTCCCAATGGACACACATCCTGTACTCTGAATTCGCAAGGATAGCACTCTTCATTTGCCCATTGTCTACAATGCAGTGTGCCAAGAAGATTGTGTGCTAGGGTTACTTAAAATCTTCTGGAATGAGTTAGGTTTGTGAGCCTGTAATCCCCTATGCGGGTGTGAGGTATGTCTGTAGAGTCCCAAAGATGGGGATATGCAGGAATTTCTGACACATAGATCAGTATGAACTTGAACAGCAACTCCTTTATCAGGATGGTTCTCAGCCACAGCAGTCAGGACTTTGGGGATAGACAGGGAAAAATTGTGAATGTATTGTCTAAAGCAAATCTACTGTGGAGACTCTGGGTTACTTCTACATTTATGCTACAAGATTGTGCCAATTGTAAAATTTTTCAATAGCTAAGATTGCTGATATCCCCCATGACTGAATTTTCTGAACCTTTCCTATTCACTCTTACCCCTGCTATGGGGCGTACCAGCATTCTCCAGCACAGGAACAAGAGTGACAGCTTCCAGGTAACTTAATTTCTCTTTTTATACCATTGAATCTAGTTTCAGAGTCTTGGGTATTCCAATTTCTCACTTGCTAAGTTCCAGTGTTCTGCCATATTCACTCACCTCAAAATGCAACCATAAAACTGTTGTTTCAGTTCTTTATGTGGAACAGAAATCAAATGTTGTACAGTTTGATTGTATCATCTTGAAAAACCTTGTGGACAAATTTTTAGTGAGAGCTCAAGAACGACAGAAGCATAGTGGATTTCTTTTGTATTTTCATGTTTTGGGGGAGTACTGTGGATTGTACTCAGGGGCACTCATCCACTGAGCCACATCCTCAGCCCTGTTTTGTATTTAATTTAGAGACAGGGTCTCACTGAATTGCTTAGCACCTCGCTTTTGCTGAGACTGGCTTTGAATCACAATCCTCCTGCCTCAGTCTCCCAAGCTGCTGGGATTACGAGCATGTGTCACTGAGCTCAGTAGCATAGTGTTTTGTTAAGTGACAGTCTTTTGAAAGATCGAAGGTATTTAGACACATAGATATATTGATGTGAATGTCTTATGTAGAGGAAACTGTTTATGATGTAGGAAACAGAGGTTATAATTACAATTACATACCCAATAATATTAAGCACATACTTAATACAGGGTTGGAATATAGATACAAATGATATATCAGTGAATAGACATATTCTTGTTTTCAGGTAGCTTACATTATAGTGAATGATTTAAAACTAGTAACTTTAGAAGACAAAAAATATTGGCCTTTGATAGGTAAGCAGATTAGGTCATGAAAAGCTTTTCATGCTAATTTAGGGAGTATAAGTTTTACCCTACAAGCTATAAAAAAAAACTAAAGAATTTTAATTAAAATTTTTGTTATTATTTAGATTTATGTTTTATAAAGATTACCCTGGTGGTACAGGAATCAGACAGGAGAAAGTCAAGAGTAGCTATAGAAGAAATAGGAAACTAGTATAATAGTATAGGAGAATGATTTTTTAAAAAAAGCTTAAAATGAAGTGTCATATAAGAGAGTGATTAAAAGGTTTTTAAGAATTTGAACTGGGCTGGGGATATAGCTCAGTTGGTAGAGTGCCTGCCTCACAAGCACAAGGTCCTTGGTTCAATCCCCACCATCGCCAAAAAAAAAAAAAAAAAAAAAAAAAAGAAAGAAAGAAATAGAACTAATAGCACACTCTGATTAATTAGATTTATAAAGTCAGAAAGACAAAGAGCCAGAGATGGCTTTTAGTTTCTCTGACATACAGAGAGTGCTCTGATTTGGAACTTGAACGTCTCTAAAATAACCATGTGTTAGAGGTTTGGTTCCCAGCTTACCCCCGCTAGGAGGTGGTGGAAATGTTAAAAGGTGGTACCTAGGGGAGGTCTTTAGGTCACTGGGAGTGTGCCCTCAAAACAGATTGTGGGATGCAGCCCTTTCTGCTTATTATTTTCTCTTCCTTGCCATGAAGCAAGTGATCTTACTCAATGATATTTCTATAATGACAGGCTGTCTCTCCTCAGACCCAAAAGCATGGAGGCCAATCAATTATGGACTGAACTCTCCAAAAGTGTGAACCTAAGTAAACACATTTTTTCTTTGTAAGTTGATTAGCTCAGATATTTGTTACACTGGTGGGAAGCTAACACAAAATTGGCACTGAGAAGCAAGATCTTTGATATTTCTATAGACCTGATCATGTGCAAAACCCATTTAAATTGGTTTACAAGAATAGTTTGGAAGTTTGGAGGAGCAGGGTGGAGAAGTTCTTGAATGTTGTCAGAAGAGCTTAACAGACTGTTCTGTTAAGGGTTCTAAAGACCAGAATGCTGATAGAAATGTGGACAAGAAAGACTACTTTTGTGAGGTTTTAGGCAAAAATGAGAACTCTGTTGTCAATGTCACTAAAGGCCAACCTTGTTACACACTGGCAACTAATTTGTTTGCATTTTATCTATTCCCTGAGACTTTGTTATGTGCAGCTTAAAGGTAATGGCCTAATGTATGCATCAGAGGAAATTTTAAGGCAGCAAGGCACCCAATGTGCAGCATGGGTATATTGCTTACTTTTAGTCATATTTACACTGAAAATCAGAAGCAGAATAGAGCAAAGCAGAAATATATATTTTAAATGTGTTTGGGTCAGAAAAATGAGTATGCACAAGGTTTTGGCCAAAGATGGTACAGGTAATAAACAAAGTACTTTGGATCATCACATTAGGAAAGATGCCTGAGGGCATTTCAGAATTTAGCAAAGACATAGCTTCGTGTTCTCAGATATATAGTATTAGATACAGAAGATGAAAACATCCCAAAATAGTGAGGCCTGAGAAAAGGGAGTGAAAAAGAAAGCCATACATTGATAGCTTTCTCAGTGCATTCCTTCCCAATGACAGAAAAATCCCTAGAAAGGAAGCCAAGCATTGATCCTGCCCCAAATGCATCCTTTCCCAGGGACAGTACAATGGAACCCTGAAGGGAATGAATAATCTCTGAACACTGACCCTCAGACCCTCCATTCTCCAAGTAAAAATATTGCCAAGTAAAAACAAAATTTTAAATTCTCACAAACCTGTTTTCTGAGTGCCCAAACTGATATGCTCACTAGACCACCCCTCAAAAATAACCTATATAAACCCAGTGCCTTTCTTTGTTCAGTGGCTCATTTTCCACCAGGAAAGTGGGTTCACTGATTTCAGCCCTGCATCCCCCTTACTGTGTGAAACTTCAGTTTCTGAATGAACAGTTGAGATGATTTGTGAGGTTTACATCATGCCCAGTCTTTTTGTGCTAACATATAGCAAAACGGATGTTTCTAAGGCTTTTCAGATTAGAATCTTTTGAATTGAGAGCCCAAGGGACACTGCTCACTCAGGACTATCTTGGAATTTGTTTCCTTGTTTGGACGGCAAATCACCTGAAGCAGACCCAAGCATAGCTCACTCAGATGGTAGATTTGATTATGAATTTACCACTACCTTTGAGCTTTGTATTTTGATATGTTTTATTGGTAGTAGTTATAATTGTTTTACTGCTGGTTGAGGCACTCCCTTAAGCATTTCTTGTCAGTATGACCTAGTGAATTTTATCAACTTTTCCTAGTCTAGGAAAGTATTTATTTCTCTTTATTTACTGAAGTAGAGCTTAACCAGCATATTATTTTTGATTGGTGTGTTTCTTTGTTTTAACATTGAAATATATCTTCCCTCTTTCTCAAGGTTTCTGCTAAGAAGTCTATTAATAGCATTATGGGAGTTCACAACCCATTGTTCTCTCTTTGATAACCAGTTCTCATCTTCTCTTGACCCCCATCATTCATTACCTACACTGACTGCCTGACCTTTGCCTCTGCCTCACTTTGTTGAAGAATACATGTCCCATCCACCTAGGCCAGTCAGGGCTGCAGGCAAATTGCTTTTGAATAAAGAAAGCATATGGGGGTCAACACAGTGGGCCAATTTTATAGAATTGTTCTTTTAATCTTGTGTTCCCACCATTCTCATCTATCTATTCCCTTACATTAGGAGGAGTTTGCTAGTCAAAGATTCCAAGAAGTTAATGTTAGAGTGAGGGATATTTCTTCTAGGTAAAAATATGGGAGGCAGGTCTTTAGGTCAGTATGAATTCTAGATGTCTATTTCTATTGGGTTCAAATATTCTCCAATTTTTAAGATAACCTATAAGCCCAATAAAACAGTCTAAAGTTTAAATTTCATGAAAATTACAGAAATATTTTATGAAATTCAAACAAATGCTAAAATCTTAGGGAATATTATGGTTACATTTCTGTGAATATAATGAAATACCTGAAGGAATTAACCTATAAAAAGAAAGTCTTTATTTTGGCTCATAGTTTTGTATATTCCATTTTATTACTGACTTATTTCAATGATTTGGAATTGTGGCAAGATAGCACATTGTGGAAGAAACAATAATGCTCCCATCATAAGTCAGATAGCAAAAAAGAGGAATTGTTCAGATTCCCACAATTCTCTTTGAGGGCATACCATCAATGAACTAATGACCTCCCATTAGGCTCCATCACTTACATATTTTGCTACTTACCAATAGCACCACACTGGGGATCAAAATTAAACGTATATTAAAGTCAAGTCTGGAGGGCTGCATGGACCTGAGCTGGCCAATTTCATCTGCCCACTCCCATAAAAATAGGAAAAAATGGAAAAGAAAGTAATAAATTTTGTGCAGTTTGATTAAACTTAAGCAGCTGGATTGCTTCTCTGCCCATCTCACAGATGCAGTTACAATTTATAGAAACAAATATCAGGTTACATACGTATGAAGATTTAGCTATGTAAATCAGAGAACATGTCAGTCTCTGGTTCCCTGTTGTTCCTTCCGCACCGAACAACAAAGGTTGGGTGCCCACCCTAGGACCAGCCAGGGGGGGCACGGGGTCAGGCAGGATGGTGAGTGTCGACGGCTGAAAAACGCACACCAGCCGGGAGTCTGTCCAGCAAGATCTCACTTTAATGGAGGAATGAAACAGGTATATGAAAAGGGACGAGGGGAGGAGATACAGGTGGGGGCCAATCATTTTAAAGGTCAACAGGACAGGCAGTATACAGCAAGGCCTGCAGGGCAGAGGTCTGCTAAGATGTAAAGCTGCTCAGGTTCATGGAAGTTGAATGAGCCAATCCTGGGCCGCCACCTTGGTGGTACCATGAGTGGGGGAGGCTTTTGCCCCGAGGGTGTTGTTAATGTGGTCGCCATCTTAAGGTGTGTCCCTACAGTTCCCTGGTGCTGGGTAAGACAACAGAGCAAAACCTAGGGCTCCATTCCCAGTGAGAGAAAGTTACTTTTAATTTCAAAAGGAGTCTGCTTTACATGGACCTTTGTGAGAGCATTCAAAGTCCAAACAGTGGCCCCAAACCTTCATGTTCACATTACAATGTAGAAAGGCATTCATTCTATCACCAAGTGTCCCCAAATCTTATCTATTAAGGCATTGCTTAAAAGTCCAAGTCCCAAGTCTCTGAGACACAAGTCACACTCAACAGTGAGCCCACATAATAATAACAAAGGAATTACTACTCTGTGTTTTTGAGAAGTATGTGAACATTTCCACTTTGTTTCAAGTAGGTCATACCTTTGTAAGTATTTAAATTTAAGGATTATTTAGAGATATGATAATCATAACAGGAGTCTAACCTTAAAAGGGATAGCAAATAATGAATCTATGTAAAAGCTGTAAAATATTTGTTTTATGTTTTTATTATTATATGCTAGTGTATGTGTGTGTGCTGTACATTGTGTGTACATGCTACCAAATTGACTTTTTTTTTTTTGGTACTGGGGATTGAACCCAGGGGCACTCCACCACTGAGTCACATCCCCAGCCCTATTTTGTATTTTATTTAGAGACAGGGTCTCACTGAGTTGCTTAGGGCCTAGCTAAGTTGCTGAGGCTGGCTTTGAACTCGGCGATCCTCCTGCCGCAGCCTCCCAAGTGCTGGGATTAGAGGCGTGTGCCACTGCGCCCGGCCCAAATTGACTTTTAAATAAGTGAGTACTCATAAATTTTTAAAAATGACATAAGGCAATTGCTTTTTCATTTACCCAACTTAAATAAATATTTGATGAATGCATTATTTTAAATTTTAAATTTTGTTGTTTAAAGATGTCTTTAAAATTACTAACACACTTTTTTTTCCTTTTTCCTAGGTTGCCAGTCAGTGATCTCTGTACTTGCCTTTAATAAGATGTTTAAAGTACATGGTCCATTAGAATTCCAGTGTCTTTATGACATGCATAAAAAAGTTTAAATTGTTAATTATTGCACGTCATATATCTTATTTCTATGCATAATATGAAAATAGCTGTTAAAAAGATGTGAATTCACTTGACATAAATGTACTATACATGTACGAATGTATTGGTAAGAGAAAACATGTGAGTCATTTGTAAGTTAAAATATTAAAACATCAATTATGAAACAAATTCAAGTACTTTTGACTCAAATTCTATAAAAAACCATATATGCATATAACATATAAATATATATATATACATGTATATGTATATCAGTTATTTTGGGTCTACAAGTAACTATCATTCTATAAATAGTTGGTTTATGGAAAACAGTTTGAGATTGCTTTATTATTTTTCAGTCTTCACTAAGAAACAAATTTATTAGAGTTAAAATTTTAAATAACAGACCTAACTCTACATATAAAATATGTATAACTTAAGCTGTGTTCTTATTAAAATAATGTAATAGGCATAAATTATTTTATCTTATTGATGAAAGGAACTCCATGCCTAAATTCACCTCATAATGATTGTTTTAAATTTTGTACTTAAGGGAAAAAAAAGGTAGAAAAGAATCAGGAGGTAAGAGAAACATACAAGAAAGTTGTAGGTAAAGGGATATAATATATTTCCATAAGAAAAGTTAAAAGGAAAAAGGAATTCTTTTGGGTGAGAGAAGATTTTGCATGTTGAAATAAGAATTTTTTCCTAAATTCCAAGATAAGAGAGAGGACAAAATGAAGGATGCAAACCAGTTAGAATGCCTAAGTAAGTCATAGAAGGTTTGCAGAAAAATGAATCTCAGGAAAATAGGTTGTGTGATTAAAACAACAAGCTTTTCATAAACATTAATCTTCTCTTAACTACATTTAAAATAACTGGCTAAAGAAAATGAAGATTTTGTGTTTTATAAAGATGATTTCTTGTGTCTATTAGATTTTCATTACACATAAAAACTAAATCTTAAAAGATTCAGGGTTTAAGTACCTGTTTTAAAGTCTTCTAAATGATATCTTTATTTACACTAATTTAAAAAGCAACTATTGTTTTAGGTTATTATGACATATTAAGGACTAAATCTGTATTGTATCTGAGCTTTATCTAAATATCATATAAGATATTGGAAATTTAAATATATGTAGATTCAATACATGCAAGGTAAATGAAAAGGCTCTCTTCTATGCAATGTGAAGTACTTTGTTATTACACATATGAGATTCACTTCTATATCCAGTAACAAATCTATTTTGGTACATTAACACAAGTTGCTCAACTTATAGGAGGTCTAAAGGTATTTTTTTGGTCTTTATCAGTGACATTAACCTATGAAAACATGTTACAGGTTAGACCCACATAATTATAGTTTTACTATGGAGACATGTTACATATATTTATGCTTCCCAAGTGTATAAGCCTTCTGAAATGCAAAGCTTAGGAAAACACTTTACCAAGCTGATGTCTTCCAAATTATATTTTTGTAGGAACAGACTTTTTCAGATTTGTCTGTGGGCTCATAATTGTAGTACAACTATCATCACTGAGCAAATATAGGTAGATATGCCCAAATATTTTGCATTCCAATATGTGCCACTCTGATAATTATGAAGTAAATATTATTTTTCTCTTGTTTATTTCAGTTTATAATTTATTTGTCAAATTATAACTGTTGCTTGTTAGTGTTTTGCACAAGTACAACTTTTGAAACAAAAGTATTTTAATTTGAGATAATGTCATAACCCACATGAGAGTTAGGACTCCCAATGTGAATACTGATCCCAATTAAATGGAAGGAGTATCCATAAAATTACTAAAGTAAAAGTCAAAAACACTATTCCCACTTCAAGAGTGCTTGAACAAGTCATATGGGTGTTCAAAAATGACACTTAGAGACCAAAGTAAAAAAAATTATTTTGGTTCTTGTCAAAGTCATCCATGACCTCAGGGAATGATGGGATCACTTTAAGGACCCTGAAAATCCTGTGAGTCACCTGACCTCCATTTTAGGGGGATTGTGAGGACCCTAGCTAAAAGGAAGTCAACAAGTGTGCATTCTGCAAAGAGGAAAGTCACTGTACAGGGAAAATTCCTAATGCTTCCAATGGAAGCCAGATAAAGACCCTGACCCATCCTGACAAATAGCACAAGTGTAGAGGAAAACACTGTAGAAATCTAAAGACTTCTCATAAATTCCTAAAAGTAACCCCTAAGGAGTCTCAGATTAACTTAATAGAAAGAAAAGAAATTAATTTTTGCCCTACATAAGGGTCACCTATTTGGTCTTAAATACCCAATAGGAAAATGTAACAAAACAAAAATGTACCAATGTATGGATCAAAAATAAAAACCAAAAAATAATTATGCATGAACATTTCAAAGGGTAAGACAATAGTAGGAATGGAACCACCACTTGACCTACTAATACCACTCCTCCATATATATCCAAAGTAGTTAAAATCAGCGCACTACAGTGACACATCTATATCAATGTTTATATCAGCTCAATTCGCAATAACTAAGCTATGGAATCAACCTAGATGCCCTTCAACAGATGAATGATTGAAGAAAAGGTAGTATATATACACAATGGAATATTACTCAGCCATAAAAAGAATTCTTTGTTGGCTATTCCCTGTAAATGGATGGATCTGGACACTATCTTGCTAGGTGAAATAAGCCATTCCCAGAAAATCAAAGGTCAAATGTTCCCTCTGATATGTAAATGCTATTGCACTACAAGGGAGTCAGAGTGAAGGGAAGAATAGAAGAGACTAGAAGTTCAGTGGATTAGTCCAAGGGGAATGAAGGGAAAGGAGGGTGTCAGGAATAAGAAAGAAAGTGGACTAAATGTGATATAACATTCTTAAGTACATATATCAACACACACAGTGAACCTCCACATCATGTACAACCACAAGACGGGGATCCTAATTAGACTAAGATATACTCCATGTTTGTATAAATTTGTCAAAATATACTCTCCATATATAACTAAAAAGAATACATTTTAAAAATACCTTAAAAAACAATGAAAAGACACGAGGCCACTTTGTACCTTAAAATGGCCTGCTTTATATTCTCCCTAAAATGTTTATTTCATTTTACTGAATAAACCCTGTATTTCTTTTCTATATCTCTTCACTGAAATCTTTCTTTCAACACAATAACAAAGGAACCTCCACTGTGTAATATCATGTCAGCTTCACTCCCATCGTACCATGCATCACCATGTCGGGGTACTATTTCAGGGGATCCATCCCTGTAAAATATTTCCTAACCCCCAAAGATTTCCTTTGGAACCTTGGGTGAAGTGGATGATTCTATAATTTTTGTGTTTTTCAAGCTTGCAAAATCAGCATCATAAATAAGGTGAGTATTGCCACCAGTGAAAGCTGTACCTGGGCCATCCAGAAGGTTTTCTTGGGTAGAAATGGGAAAACGAATTCCATGGAAATGATTCTCTATATAGTCCTTGGCCAGCATGGTGCCCTGTTGCTCTTTTCTCAAAAGATTCACCTTTTGAAACTCTTCAAAAAAAGTTTGCATTTCTCCATCTTTGAGCCTGTAAGAGGGAGTGTGTCTTTACAGTTTTCTTAAATGCCCTCCAGACATCCTTCCTATTGTTTTAATGCAAAGCACTTAACTGTTTCCTCAATGTTAGCAATTTCATTTTCTTTGACTGTACCTTTACAAGTACATTTTTTTCTAGTCATGATGCAAAACTTTGGAATTTACCAATCTGCTCTTTCCCCATTTCTCACCATAAATTTGAGTTAAAGAAGCCAGTAATATCCATGACACAGACTGAATTCTTTGATGTTTTTAAATTCCCTTTGCCAGATAAACTAGTCCATCATCTTTAAACTTGACCTTTAACAAAATATCAAGTAAGGGACTTAATAATATGTCCAAATTATTTGCTATGTTTTATCATAAATGTCCTTTCATTCAATTCCCAATAAAATCTTCATTTCCATCTGAAACCTCATCAGTATAGCTTTTACTGTGTACATTTCTTTTAGCACTCTGGTCCTTTGAGTTCTCACCAGAATTACCTGATAAGCTGTTTATGACATTTTAGGCTTTCTCTATCCTAATCAAAGTCTTCCAATTTTCTCCCATAAACCAATTCCACAAGCTCCTCTACATCATCCAGTACAACTATAATTAATGGCCTTACTACTTGGTACCCATTTTATGTGTTAGTCTACAGTTTTATATTACTATAATGCAAAAACTGATATAATTTTTTGGTTCACAGTGTTAGAGGTTCCTTTTCAAAATTAATTTAAATAGTTGCTTGGATTTTGGTTAAAAAAAAAAAAAAAAAGTATGGTGTGAGCATGTGGCAGAGCAAAACTGCTCACTTTAGTAGCCAGACAGCAAAAGAGAAAATACTGGATGTGTAGTCCTGAAACTACCTAAGGATATCCAATAAGGCTCAACTTTTTAAAAATTCTACAACCCTTCAATAGCACCACACTGGGGAACAAGCTTTTAACACATGGTCCACTAGAGGACATTCCAGATCCAAACTAAAATGTCCCCTCACTTATCTCCTTCTGTGTCTCGCTCCCTTTCACATGTGATGCCTTCCTTTATTTTCTGATTCAGCATGATATATTTCACCAGAAGCCATATCTCAATCCTTGACTTTTTAGTCTTAAGAAATATAAATAAAATGAACATCTTATTTTATTTTATATACATATTTTTAGTTGCAGATTAATCTTTCTTATTTCTTTTCCTTCCTTCCTTCCTTCCTTCCTTCCTTCCTTCCTTCCTTCCTTCCTTCCTTCCTTTCCTTTCTTTCCAGTGTTGAGAATCAAACCCAGTGCCTTATACATGCTAGGCAAGAACTCAACCACTGAACTACAACTCCAGCCCCTACACATCTATTTTTATAAATTGTCCAGTCAGTGGTATTATGTTCTATGGAGACAAAGTGGACGAAGAAACTATGACAAATAGATAAAAAGTTCTTTGAAAACAGCATATGCCCTGAGAAAATAGATGGTTAAAAAAACAGAAAGATATGAGGTTGAAGAAAAACTTCAAAGATATCCTAAAAGTAAAAAGTCATAACAGAAAAATAAAATGGATTTACAAGGGTCTTCACTAGACTTGACATAGCAAAATATAGAATCAGTGAACTTGAATGTAGATTATTTTAAACTTCTTTTAAAAATTATAAAATAAATTATTAAAGAACAGAAAACCCCCAAATTTGGGGGTCTACATGAAAATCTACAACACATACATATTTGGAATATAAGAAGAAGAATGAATGGAATGGAAATAAAATTGAAGCAATAATGGTGGAGATTTTCCAATACAAATGACAGATACCAAGGCATGAACATAGGAAGTTCAAAGACATCAATCATGGAAAGTATAAAAAAATAGACCTAGGCATATCATATTCATTGCAGAAAACTAGGGACAAAAATTAAATCTCAAAGTAAGCCAGAATGAAATACTATCAAAACATTTTACTTGTAGAGAAATAAGAATAAAAATTTTTTGGAAGATAATCAGAAACCAAAAGCATGAAAGAGAGCAGTAAAGGCTTAAAAATATTGAAACATAACCTACCAGCTTAAAATTATATATACAGAAAATTAATCCTTCAAAAACAAAAGAGAAGTAAACTTTCTAACACAAACAAAAGCTGAGGGATTTCATAACCAGCAGACTTGGCCTACAGGAAACATTTTTTTAAAGTTTGCTTCTGGCAGCAGGAATATATATTTATTCCTACATACATTTATATTTATATCTAACTACATTATTTTAAGATGTTTTTTAGCTGTCAATGAATATTTATTGTATTTATTTATATGCAGTGCTGTGTATCTAACACAGGGCCTTGCACATGCCAGGCAAGTACTCTACCACTGAGTCACAAATTCAGCCCCTCTACATACATTCTTTAGAAAGATAACACATCAAATGTACAATCATAAAGATATAAGTATTATTATTTTATTAACAAGTCTAAAAAACAAATACTTGTTTACTGCAATAATAGCCAGAATTTGGCTGTTTATAACATATGAGAAAGTGCAACAAAATAGCAGAAAGGTAAAGAATAGGATGATGGATTTGGAAACACAGTGTTACAATGTACTTGAACTACATAAGAAATGCTATAATTTTATTTGAAATGTGAGCCTACAGTTTTCAAAATATATACTCCAATACTGAAGGTTAAGGAAAATAATATTCCTATAAAATAACTCCCCAAGAAAAATTAAGGGACGGTGTGGCTTGAGAAGCGGGAAAGGAGACTGATCAAACTAAACCTCTCCCAGTGCATTCCTGATAACAATGGGCCCGTGGGAAGAGGGTGGATATGGAATGCTAGGGACCTAAGACCCTTCCCAAGGTCAACCTAATCCTGAATGACATTGGGCAGGATTTGAACACTCATCCTTCAGCATCTAATTTTAACCTGTACAGCTGGCCCCTGATGGTCAAAACTGCACGTACACAATGATTATATCCTCCTCCTCCTACACTATAAAATCAGGATCGCCCCTGTAACCTACGGCCATTTTTCCATCCGGAAAGTGGACCCAAATGGGGCCATTTTCCCTCAGGAAAGTGGACCCGAATGACGCCCGACTCTGCGAAGGAATAAAGGCTTCTCTGAATCCGTCGAGTTCTGACTCCCGTTTTTTATTTTCCTTTTTGCACTTACAAATACATAAGGCTACCACAAAATATTTTGCATAGGTCTAAATGATATGATAGGGGAGGTGGTAACAAGGAATTGTACAAAGAAAATGTTTGATTAAGGCCAGATTGGACAGAAAAATGGAAAGTGGATGAGGAAAAAACATTGCAAAGATGCAAGGAAGAGAAAACAGTTACAAATCTGGTTGATGCTAATCCAACTATATCAATAATTAAAGTGTGAATAAACTAAACACGACAATTTGTAGACAGATATTGTTAGAGTAGATAAAAATGTGAGTCATTACTCTGTTGTCTTTGAGACATTCAGTTCAAATACAAATACTTGGATATGTTAAAAATTATAGTATTGGGCCGGGTGTGGTGGCCCACGCCTGTAATCCAAGAGACTTGGGAGGCTGAATCAGGAGGATCATGAGTTCAAAGCCAACCTCAGCAACTTAGTGAGGCCCTAAGCAACTCAGTGAGACCCTGTCTCTAAATAAAATACAAACATAGGACTGGGGATGTGGCTCAGTGGCTGAGTGTCCCTGAGTTCAATCCCCGGTTCCAAAAAAAAAAATTATGGTATTGGAAAAAACGAAAGAGCAACACCTGGAAAAGAACCTAACAGTCCCTGGGGGAGAAAATTGAGTGGCTGAATACCTTTGCTCAGTCCTCCTCTCAGGGTGTATTACTTGATGTCTGTAGCTTCCCTGGTCTTTCATGAAGGATTATGAGAGAGAGAAAAGAGAGAGAGAAAAAAATAAAAACAGGACAAAGGAGAAGTCCAAATTATTATAGACTCAAAGCATGAATAGGATTTCAAAAGAGCTAAATCGGATTACAATGAAAGGAACTATAATGTAACATTTAATTTTAAAACTACTCTGTACTAAATGCAGCAGAAAAATAAATTTATTTTGTGCATATCAAAATGGTGCTTACAATATAGCAAACAGTCATGTTTTGCATAAATTTTCAGTGTTTCAAATTGTATATGAAATATATTAATAGTATAATTGAAAGAAAATAATTATGAAATATTTCAATTATACTGATGATAATTATTCATTTCAATAGCTAAATCCAAGTATTGTATTTGCCAAAGAAAGTTAATAACATGATGTATTTTTCTTTAGTGTTTAAATATTGAAAATAAAGAACAATTGTATTAGCATCAAAAATAAACAAAAAATCTGGAGTACATATATTACTTCAAAACAGCAGATTTCAGAAGATGCCTATTCAGCAATAGAAGCATAAAACTGATAAAGTATTTAAAACTGCAAACATGTATTCACCTAACAAATGAGTATCAAAATAAATGATGAAAATCTTATAGATCTGGAAGAAGTAGATAACTACTGATGTATCCAAAGGTTTATAAACCCTATGTCAGTAATTAATAGATTAAGCAAACAGGAAATGTATAAGCATATAGTTTTTGTAAATAGTATTACTATTTTTTTAACTTGTATTTATAATACATTCTATTCAATAGAGAATAATGCACATTTTTCTCAAGTTCACATGGAATAATTGTTGAAATAGAACATAGGCTGAACCATAAACCATCTTCACATATTTCAAAAATTATGTCATGAAAAGTATATTCTAAGAGCACAATGAAATTCAATGATAATATACTCATGCCTGATATCTCCAGATATGTTGAATTTTTTTCAGTCTAAGTAGATTTTTTTGGGGGGTGTGCTTAGGATTGAACTGAGGGCACTTGACCACTGAGTCACAACCCTAGCCCTATTTTGTATTTTATTTAGAGACAGGGTCTCACTGAGTCGCTTTTGAACTCAGGATCCTCCAGCCTCAGTCTCCATAATCCCTGGGATTACAGGTGTGCACCATCAAACCCAGCTCAGACTAAATAGATTTTAAACCTAAAGGCACAATGAAAGATGAAAGAAGCACTACATAATGAGAGAAGGTTCAATTTACCAGGATAATATAACAATTATAAATTTGAAGGCATAAAATAACATCTATTTAACATTCAAATAACAATTTTTATTTGTTCTAATTAGTTATACATGACAGAAGATATTTTGAAATTAAATGACATATTTGTAATTACTTATTATCCAAGTAGGAAGTCTCGAGAGATGTTGAGAAATTTTGCCATTGTGTACATTGACAAGAAATCAATTGAGAAAAATGATTATGGGTAAATGGCAGAAAGATCAGTAGAGGGAAGGGAGCAGGGGTGGGGGAGTAAAGGGGAAGGAGCAGGTCTGGGGACTGAATTAGAACAAATTATATTTCATGATTTTATAATTGTAACTGAAAACTCAATCCTTGTCCCCATGCCAACTGAATAATGAGGACACAGTTTTGAAAAAAAGGAAAAATAAGTTTTATAGCTTTGCGAGCAAAGGAGAAACACAGGGAACTCCTATCCCAAAGGCTGTGATTCTGACCATCAGGAGGAACAAGGAGTTGTTTTTTTTATTGTTTGTTCTATATAGTTATACATGATAGCAGAATGCATTTTGATTCATTGCACAAGGGGATTTTTAAAGGAGTGCTTCAAAGGCTACATTCCAGGTGAACCCTGACAAGGGAGTCCCAGGGTGGGCACCCTGAATGGTGTGTTAACATTCACTTGTTAATTTGGGAGATACTTCCTAGATCCTCTGGCAGAGATCTCCTTCCTGTGGAGCACAGATAACTCAAGGTAATCTTGTTCCCTGCCCCCAGGTTAGGGAGGGGGAGAGGGAGAAGAGGAAAAGGAAAACATGTCCCTTTTAAAAACAAGCCTCAGAGCTACATTCAAAAGGTGAAGTGAACCACTGTTACATAATTATTTCAAAATGGATTCTACTCTCAAAAGAACTAATAAAAAAACAAAGTGAAAACAAAAATACAACATTGAAATTTGTGGGATACAACAAAGCAGTGCTAGGAGGAAAACTCATGGCATTAAAACATATGCTACATATACCTGGTCTGATATGAAAGGAGATTGGGAGTCTTATGTCCATTCTGAACAGAAATGCAGGAGGAAAATGCTCTGTTCCTGGAGCCAGTACTGGAGTATAAAAACATGAATGATAATTGAAGAATTACTTGAGACTCAAAGTTGACAAGTTTGAAAATTAAAATTTCCAGTGGAGGCAGACTTACACTTTCATGAATGTTATTTCCAAAGCTACACCAGACTCTCACAGTAAAGATTAAGGAAAGATCTTCTTTTAATTCCAGAAGAGATAGGGGAAATGTAAAATTTTGAAATACAAAAAACACATCCATTCTGTTTTCCTTAGCAAGTGCTTTCCTCAGGAAAACTATTTAAATGAACCTAAAAGTTTAATTGGAGACTAACAGGTTAAGGGAAGAGAAATACCTAATCCCAGTACCATTTATTTTTCTTCTGTCACCTAATTGAAAAGTGATTATGAAAGTCACAACCCAGAGACACAAACTTACTGAAAGGCATAGAAAATACTACAGAAATATTGAACACTTCCCCTGTCCCTATAATTTATAGCAATATTAATAAGTCTCATGTACAATGGGATTACAGATTAAAAATTGCATGTCTCAAATCTTATTTGGCATAAATAACTAGGGAAAACTAAGATAAGAAAGGCAAAATTAGGTCACTAGAAGAAATTCCAACCTCTGACACCTACAACTAAAATAAGCAGTAAACATAATTGTTAGGAAGATAAACATCAAATTTGACACTAGAGACCTGTTTAATTTAGTTCCTTGTACCTGGAACAAAATGTGTAGATTTCAAAACATTGTAAAACATTAGAAGGGAAAAATTAATTATAGGTCTATCTCAAGGCAAAAATACATTTATTTAGAGCAAATATTAAAACTAGGTTCTATATGGTTGCTGTAGTGGAACAATATTACATTATGGTTTTAAAATATCTAAAGATTCTAACAGAAAAGTGAAATTCACACAAATACAAATAGGCAATAAAGAAGAAAATTAAACGTTTTAAAAAGAAGCAGTAATTACTAGAAATCAACTAGAATAAGGACTACGTTTATTTATTTCCAGAAACTATGCAAGGAAGAAGAGAGTGGAATAAAGTATTATATTTCAAAAGTGATAAAGGTGATAAAGGCTTTCTTGGAGAAACAAAATACAAGAAATAAGTTGATATAAGCCTGTCTCCCCAAAGGTACCATAAGCATACATTGATAAAAAGATAGCCTCTTCAACAAATGGTGCTGGAAAAACTGGAAATCCATATGTAGCAGAATGAAATTTAACCCCTGTCTCTCACCCAGCACAAAATTCAACTCAAAGTGAATCAAGGACTTAGGCATTAGACCAGAGACCCTGCATGTACTAGGAGAAAAGTAGATCTAAATCTCCATAATGTTGGTTTAGGAACTGACTTCCTCAACAAGACTCCTAAAGAGTAAAAAATAAAAACAGAAATCAATAAATTGGATGGAATAAACTAAAAAGCTCCTTTACAGCAAAGAAAACAATTAAGAATATGAAGAGAGAGCCTGGAGAGTGGGCGAAAATCCTTACCACATGCACATCAGATAGAGCATTAATCTAGAGGATATATAAAGAACTGAACAAAGTTAACACACACACACACACACACACACACAAAATAACCCAATGAATAAATGGACAAAGGAACTGAAAAGGCACTTCACAGAAGACAAAATATGAACATCAACAGATACATGAAAAGAATGTTCACAATCTCTAGCAATTAGAGAAATGCAAATTAAAACTGTACTGAGATTCCATTTCACTTGTTAGAATGGCAATTATCAACAATATAAGCAAAAATAAATATTGGCCAGTATGTTGGGATAAAGATTCACTTAACATTTCTGGTGGGACTGCAAATTGGTGCAACCACTCTGAGAAGAAGTATGGAGGTTTCTCAGAACCTTGGAATGGAACCATCATTTGAACCAGTTATCCCACTTGTTAGTATACACCCAACTTACTCAAATTAGCATATTACAGTGATGCAGCCACATCAATGTTTATAGCAGATCAATTCACAATAACAAAGTTATGGAAATAAGCTAGATGCCCTTCAACAGATAAACTGATAAAGAAAATATGGTATATATACACAATTGAGTATTACTTAGCCATAAAGAAAAATGATTTTATGACATTTGCATATAAATGGATGGATCTGAGGACTATCATGCTACGTGAAATAAGCCAGTCCCAAAACATGAAGGCCAAATGTTCTCTCTGATATGTGGATGCTAAGACAGTACAAGGCACATGGAAAGGGAAGAATAGAAGTTCATTAGATTAGACCAAGGAGAATGAAGGGAAAGGAGGGGGCATGGGAATAGGAAAGAGAGGAGAAAAAGTTGGATATAACTTTCCTATGTTCATGTATGAATTCATGACCAGTGAATTTCCACATCATGTACATCCACAAGAATGGGATCCTAATTAGGATAATTTAGATTCCATGTATGTATATGTCAAAATACACTCTGCTGTCATGTGTATCTAAAAAGAACAAATAAAGAGATAAAAATAGCACTTATAAAAATATAAACAAAATAATGTTCTAAAAAACTGTCTTGCAAGAAATTTTAAAACAATTTAGAGGAAAAGAAAATATGTAGATAAAAAACAACTACATAAAGAAATAAATAGCATTAGTACATAATTAAAGAATATAATTACTTTTTCCTTTTCTTAACTGATCTAACAAAGAACACTGTATTAAAAACAATGAAAGCAGCAACTTATTTGTTAATTATAGCTTATGGACAAATGAAATAAATGACATCAAGGTTGCAAGACATTACAGAAAGAATTTGGGAATAGCCCATTATAAGGGAGGTGAATTAACTATAACGTGCTATGGTCATTTTTGAAATGGGACTTAGAAAGTTGGAAAAATGTATCACGCATTTAAGTGTGACAACTAAAAGCAATGTAAAAAGAATTATATTTGATATACTAATAAGTACAAAATAATTAAAGGAAAACCAAATATATGAAAGAGAAAACAGTAAGAATATGGTAGATATTAACATATTGATATGGTAGATATCAATAATCTGAATAAAACAATTATAAATAAAAACTGCCAGGGTGATTCAAAACATGACACAACTGTATGTTGTCTATAAAACTCCACTTGACAAGTACAAATTATTAGTGATAGAATGGGAAAATATATACTACACTAAGTCTAATAAAAAGAAAGCAGAAGTAATTATACCTATCTAAGACAGAGTAAGTTTAGCTTGAGGGAAGTTACAAAGGATAAAGAGGAGATAAAACAATGATAAAAAGATCAGTTCTCCAAGGCAAACACTTCTAAACAAGAAGGCAGTTTTAACAGAAAGCATCAAAATATACAAGACAAAACTTGGTAGAACTATGATGAGAAAAATACATATTTACTATTATAGAGACTCTTTAACTAACATATCCAACAGGCAAAAAACTTAGTAGGAAATACCTGAAATAAAGAGCAGCATCAATCTAACTGAACTTAATCAACACTTTTAGAATACTATAGCCAACAAAAGTAGAACACCCATTTTTCTCTGGTGATAGGAAATATTTACCTAGATAGAAAATATCTGGGGAAATAAAATGAACCTTCATAGATATAAAAGAATAGAAATCACACAAAATATACTCTCATAAATCATTACAATTAAACTATAAGCAAACAAACCTAAAATGGCTAGGAAAATCCCAAAATATCTGGAGAATAAACAACACCTTTCTAAATAACACAGGACAGAGAAGTCTCAAGCCATATAAGAAAATGTTTTGATTAAAATAAAATGTACATATAATTTATCATACTCTTTATGGATAGAATAATTTCTTATAATTTATGTGATTTAATGTATATTTTAGAAAAGGACAGTGATTTAAAAAATCAATAATCTAAGCTTCTACCTTAGAAAAGTAGAAAAATAATATTATATTAAATCTAATAAAATTAGAACAGAACCACTGAAATTGAAAACAGGAAATCAATGGAAAGAAATCAATGAATCCCAAAACCGGTTATTTGTAAAGATTAAAAAAATTGATAAACATCTAACTGGGCTAACTAAAACAGAAGGAAAAGACACAATACTAAAATCTGAGATGAAAGATGGGCCATCCCTACTGATCTCATGGATATTAAAAGGTTATGTATAAAATATTATGAACATCTCTGTCAACATTTATAATCTATATAAAATGGACTAATTTCTAGAAGCAATTTTTTTTCAATATTTAAATGAGAAAAAATGGATAATCTGAAATGTGCATTGAGTATTAAAGTCAATCATTAATAATCTCTAAAACAGAAAATCTCTGACCCAAATGTATTCACTGCTGAACTCTAACAAATATTTAAAGAAATATATTTTTTCTAAAAAGAGAGTATTACACTGATACCAAATCACACTAATGCTAGCATTACACAGACTAATACATTACAAGTAAACTACAAACCAATATCTCTCATGACTATTAACGCAAAACCCTCAACCAAATGTTAGCCAATGAAATCTAACAATGTATGTGAATAATGGACCCTGACCAAGTGAAATTTATTATAGGTATATAAAAATAGATCAGCATTTAGAATCAATTAATTTAATAAATCACAACAAGTTAAAGAAGAAGAATCGCAAGATCATATCAACAGATGCAGAAAAAATATGTGACTAAATAGGTTACTAATTAACAACAAAAATTCATCAGACTAGGAATAGGGGAGAATGTCATTGCTATGTTAAAAGCATTCTCCAAATCTAGAGCTAATTACATAGGATGTAATGTTGAGACACTGGTCTTATCACTAGTTAGGAATTCCAGTACATAATAAATATGGGCAGTGAGAAGAGATAGCATTAGGGGGAAAGTATACAAATTTTCACCATTTTAAAAAAAACAGGTGACCTTGTGTTTGGCAATAATATTTAAATACAACACTAAAAGCATAATGTAGGAAATGGAAAATTGATCATTTGTCTTCATTAAAGTTGAAAAGGCCTGACCTTCAAAAGACAGTATTAAGAAAATGCAACAAAAAGTCATATTGTAAAAGAAAATATTTGCAAAAACATTTCTGGTAAAGGACTGGTATTCGAAACATGCAAGGAACACTTAAACTTCAATATTATTAAAACAAATAATGCAAGTTGAAAACAAGCTGAATATATAAACACATCAAGGAAGATGAAAGTTAGCAAATAAATGTATATAAAAATGTTCAATGTAATATGTCATCAGAAAATAGCATAGGAAACAACAATGTCACTATAATTCTAAAAGAATGGCTAAAATCTAAAAAACTAACAATAACAAATGCTGAAATTTTGGAGAATGTGGAGCAACAGGAAAAGATGCTCATTGTTGGTACAAAGTGAACATAGTGGAGGCACATTGGAAAACAATTTGTTGGTTTTTTACAAACATAAACATATTCTTATCATATGGTACAGTGATCATTTTCTTTGGTAATTACACAAATAATGAAAAAATATCAACAGAAAAACCTAAACATGTTTATAGCAACATTATAATTGATCCAAATAGAAGTCAAACAGAATATCCTTTCATAGAGGAATGAATAAACAAATTGTGGTACATCCAAGTGTTACCCTTTGTTACCGGTGCCTAGTCCAGCTTCCTCAGATGCTGAGGAATAACAGAAGCAGACTGAGGCAAGTGCAAAGTGGAAAAAAAAAAGTTTTATTAAAGAAAAATAAAAGCAGACTTCTCCCAGGAGGAAGAAGAGGACCCAGAGGCGGAATCCATGTGGCAAGTAAATCCTGTTCTTTTTCTAAGTTTTACTCTCTTGTTCCCTTCCCCCCCACCCCCATTTCCTTCCTCCCTGTCTAGGCCCACTTTTGCAGGTGAGTTGCAAAAGCGGAGAAGCAGATGGGCAGGGGAAGGGCTGAAGCGATAGCAGGTAATGTCTCAGTGGGTGTTAATTAGCAACTCTTGGCCTATAGTTCTCCATAAGGGCAGGTAAATCTGGTAATCTGTGGGCTCCCGAGATCTCTGACATCCCATTCCCAAGGACAGCCTCCAACTTCCAGATGCAGGTGGTTTTCATGTCCTCCATTTTCTCTATTTGACCCGATTTCTTTTATTTCTACATGAACTACCTATCCAGTTCTGGCTTCACATGTAATAGAATATTGATCAGAAATATAAATGAATGAACTACTGTTGTACCTAAAGAAAATAAAATCATCCAAGCCGATCACGTAAAGCCAAAAGAAGTCTTTATTTTAGCTGGCCAGCGACGACCTCCCTTACTCCTAAAAGCGGGGTGCCGGGGGATCACGCGTTAATTGTGTCATTGCCAACTTTTATAGGGCTTGGGCCGGGATTAGGGCAGGGCTATAGGGTGCAGGAGGGTTTAGGGTTGGACTACAGGGAGGGGGAATCAGGGTGGGGCTGACTTTCTCCTGGTGTCAACTGGAGAATCTTTCTGGGAAGTATAACACTACCAAGCTGTAAAAATGGACAGCAGAATCTTCAGCATATATTGTTAAGTTAAAGAAACCAAACTAAGAGGGTAAAACTATTATTTCAATTATGTAACATTGTGAAAAAGGCACAGTATAGAGAAGGTAAAATTATCAGTGTTTGATAATTCATTATCTTCCCCCAGGAGTTAAAGGGGAGGAAAAGGTAGGTATAAATATAATGAGAAAGGAGAACCAAGAAATATGGATGTATTTCAAATTGTAAAATAAAATGTTGAACAGTAAAAATAAATAAATAAATAAATAAATAAATAAGTAAAATGAGACATACACTTAGGATACTGAAACCATTCAGTATGATGTTGTTATGCTGGAAAAATGTCATTATATATTTGGTAAACTAATACAGTGTAAAATACTTAGAATCAACCCTAATGTAAAATACTGACTTCAGTAAAAATACTCTATCAATGTAGCATCATCAATTTTTTTTTTTTTTTTGGTACTGGGGATTGAACCCAGGGGCTCTCCACCACTGAGCCACATCCCCAGCCCTATTTTGTATTTTATTTAGAGACAGGGTCTCACTGAGTTGCTTAGGGCCTTGCTAAGTTGCTGAGGCTGGCTTTGAACTCTCGATCCTCCTGCCTCAGCCTCCCAAGTGCTGGGATTACAGGTGTGTGCCACCGCGCTCGGCTAGCATCATCAATTTTAATTAATATACTGCCAAAATGCAAGATGTCCATTATAAAGGAAACTCTTTGTTCTAGGGGTGGACAAAGGAGTTTACAGAAACTGTATATTTTCATTTTAATTTTTTTGTAAACCTAAAACAACTCTAAAAACAAATTATATTAACTTAAAAAGCATGTATTATAAAAGAAAATTGAAATATCATTAACTTTAGTTTCCATCTTAGAAAACTAAAAAAAAAAAAAAAATTTGAGCATTTATCAATAAAATAAAAACAAGGAAACAATAGGAAATCAATTAACTTAATTTTGTTTAAAACAATAAAATTGATAAATTTCTAAATAGTCTAACGAAGAAAAAGGAAAGAAACAAAACATATCAGAAATGAAAGAAAGATCATCTTTACTCATCATATGGACATTTAATGAATACTAAATGGATATTCTGAACAACTACATATCCCAAAGTAATAAAAGAGTTGCAACAGACACGTTTTAGTCATATTAAGCTACCAGGGATTATTAAATAAGAAATGGAAAACATATAAAATTGGCTAATTTTAAAATCTTTCAAAATTCTTGATCTCTACCTCCAATTAGATTTGCCCATGCTAAAATATTTATTTGCTTAGCTTATTTGTCTCTTTCTAGGTGTCTAAATGAAGTAGTTTACTTTTTTCTCTCTCTTCATTCAAAACTAATCAAGTAACAGGACTACTTCTTTTATTTTAATCATTGGAAACAGGAAAGCCATTCTCTGTGCCAGTAGAGAGTTGACCTTGAACATTTGGAAATACAGGTTAACCGAGGAAAAGACAAGGAAGAATGTAATGATAAATTTAAAACAATGTATTTTCATTATATATATGTACATATATATATTTAAAATGTACAAAGGATATTTATATAAATACATATAGAAGTAATTACAACATTCAGACAGATTAGCATATCTATCTTCTTACAATTACTTATCTTTTTATGATGAGTGTATAAAATCTATCATAGCAAATTTTCAATAGAGTTTGCTATTTTAAAATATTTTATTAAATTATTGCTTCACATTAATTATACAAATTAAAGTATTTCATTAAGATACTTCTGCACATGAATATAATATGCTGATGGTAATCACCCTCCCTACCTTCTTTCAACACCCCTCCCTTGTGTTAATTCCTATTTCCTCTACCAGTTCTTCTACTTTCATATTTTTTTTTCTTTTTTTCTTGATTCAACATGTGAGAGAAAACATGTAACATTTGTCTTTCCGAAACTGGCTTCTATTGCTTAACCTGACAATCTCGATTTCCATCCATTTCCTTGCACATGACATGGTTTCTTTCAAATGTATAGCTGAATGATAGCCCTTTGTACATATATATTTTCTTTAATCATTCTTTATTGATAATAATCTAGGCCAATTCAGTACCTGAGTTATTGTGATTAGTGCTGTGATAAACATAGGTATATAGGTATCTATGAACATGCTGACTTTTATACCTTAAGGCATAAACATAAGAGTGATATATCTGGATTTTATATTCAATCTCTCTGGGGTGAGATAGAATCTTTACATAATTTTGATTTTTATTTCCCTGATGGATAAAGATGTTGAATATTTTTTTCATATATTTATTGGTCATTTTTACTCTTTTGGGGAGTCTATTCAGCTAATTTACCTGTTTGTTAATTGGACTACAGGTTCTCTCTGGTATTAAAATATTTGAGTTATTTATATATTCTGAACATCAACTACTTGTCAGATGAATAGCTGGAAAGAATTTTTTTCCCATTCTGTATGCTGTCTCTTCACTCTCTTTATTTGTTTTCTTTATCATGCAGAAACTTTTAAATTTGATATAATCACATTTGTAACTTCTTGCAATTAATTCTGGAGCAATTTATGTCCTATTTAGGAAATGATTGCCTACACCATATAAATATCTTAAATGTTTCTCCTTTAGTATTTCTGTGTTACTTTCAAAGTTTCAGATCATACATTAATATTTTTGATCCATTTGAGAAAACTTTTCTATGGGATAGGAGATAGGGATCCAAATTCAATCTTTTACAGAGAGATAGCCACTATCCCTGCATGATTTTTAGCACTCAATATTTTCTGCAATGTATGCTTTTAACACTTTTATCAAGAATCAGTTGACAATTTACATGTGGGTTATTCCTAGATTGTCTGTTCTGTTTCAATGGTCTAGCTGTTTTTCTCCCAATATCATGCTGGTTTTGTTACAATTGTTCTAGGTTATATTTTGAAATTGAGTATTGTGGTGCTTCCAACCCTATTATTCTTGCTCAGCATTGCTTTAGATTTTTGGGAACTGTTGCACATCTATATGAATTTTGCAATTGTTTTTTTCTAATTTTGTTAAGAATGCCATTGTTATTTTGGTTTCATTAAATCTATAGATGGCTTTTGGTGTTGCAGTCACTTTAACACTATGAATTCTTCCAATAGATGAACATAATAGGAATTTCAGTCGTCTAGTGTCTTCTTCAATTTCTTTCCATAGGGTTTTTTTTTTTTTTTTTTTTTTTTTAGCGTGCCGCAGGAACTGTTTTTTAGAAAAAAAAAAAAAAAAAAAAAAAAGCAATGTTCAACAGTAGCAACACACATCTTTCAGAATTCAGACAGCTTTGAGCTTCAGTTCTTCACCTTGGGAGGTGGCCTGTACACACCCACAACCACAGCATGGTCTCTTTCATAGGGCTCTAGGGTCAACTGCTCCTGGGGCTTCATGTTCTCCTGCTGCATCTTCTTCACTTCAGAGGCAAACACAGCCTCAGCCGAGGCTGTGGAGTCAATGCAGTTGGCCTTAATGGAAATCACAAAGTGTCCGCCATTGCGCAGGAAGGTGTGGGCATTCAGGGCCACAATCAGGGTTTGGTCTGGCTGGGCCACATCCACAAAAATCACATCCACCATTGCAATGAGCATGCGGTATTTGTGTGGATGCCAAGCATCTTCAATCACAGGGATAGTTAGTCCTCTTCTTGGCCAAATTAATGAGGTCACGACCAGAGCGGTGAGAGAACTCAACTGTATAGACCAGTCCATCCGGGCCTACGATGTCTGAGACATGAGAGACGGTGGTGCTCGAGGCTGCTCCGAGGTAGAGCAACTTGGCCCCTGGCTTTATGTGGAACTGGTCCACGCCACCCAGGAGTGCTGCTGCCAGCTTGGAGCAGAAGGGGTTCTGGGCTCGGTACTCAATTTTGTCATCTCCCTCCGAAATGGAGACTCTCTTCTCTCCATACACCGATTCTCCAGGGACTAGATTCTTGGTGACAAGTGCATCTTCCTTTCCACCACAAACGAAGACCCCCTCGTGGCGATGAGGTTCCACCATCACATTCTTTCCTTACTGCTTTCCTCTTTCGACCTCGGTTGCCACCAGGCTGGAAGCCTCCACCTCTTCCTCCTCCTCCTCCTCCTCCTCCACCTCCTCCTCGGCCACGGCCTCTAAAGCCTCCTCCTCGACCTCGGCCTCCGCCAAAGCCCCCTCGGCCTCCGCCACGACCACCTCGATCACCTCGGTCACCAAAGCCCCCTCGGCCACCGAAGCCGCCCCCACAGGGACTGAAACCTGGTTTCATGGCTAGCGCCGAAGTTGCGCTAATCGGAGAGTCAGCGGCTTCCCTAACTCCAGGAGTCGGGAGCTTTCGCACCTCCATAGGGTTTTATCATTTTTATTGTAGATGTCTTTAACCTACTTTGTTAGTTTTATTTCTAGGTATTTTTTGAGACTATTGAGAATTGGTTTGCTTTCCTACTTGCTTTCTGAGTGGGTTCATTAGAGTTGTATAAGAAATCTACTGATAATTGAATGTTGATTATGTATACTGCTACTTTGTTTTTTAAATTATTTCTAAGAGTCTTTTATTGTAATCTTTTGGGATTTCTAAGTGTAAAATCATATCACCAGTAACTGAGGTAATTCATTTTTATCATTTACAATTTATATTTATTTCTTTTTTCTTTGCCTGATTTTCTGGGTAAATTGTTCACTATTATATTGAATTAAAATGGTAAGAATGGACTCTTTTATTATTTCTCATTTTAGAGGAAATGCTTTCATATTTTTCCTCATTTAGTATGATATTGACAATAAGTTTACCATATTTAGCATTTATTATGTTGAGGTATGATCCTACAATTCCTTGTTAATTGAGTTTTTATCATGAAGTAATGTTGAATTTTATCAAAAGACTTTTCTGCATCTATGGAGAGCGTGTGATTTTTACTCTAGATTCCATCATGTGATGTACTACTTTTACACATATTGATCAAAACTTGCATGTCTACCATAGAACCAAGTTGATTGCGGTATGCTATTTTTCGATGTTATATTGAATTATATCTGTCAGTATGTTTTTTGAGATTACATACACATTCATCAAGGATTTGGCTCTATAGTCTTCTTTTGCTGTTATTGTGTCCTCATGAGATATTGTTAGGATGGTAATACTGGCTTGAATGAATGAGTTTTCAAGAGTTCTTTCCCTTTATATTTTATGGAATTACTTGAGGGGCATTTATATTTGTGCTGATTTAAAAATTAAGTACATTTCAGAAGGGAATCCATCTGATCCTAGGCTTTGTCTTTGCTTAGAGAAATTTTAGTACTGATTCAATGTTATTGCTTATTTTTGATCAGTTCATAATTTACATCTCCTTAGTTGCAATTTGGTATATCATATGACTAAAAATTTCACCTTGTCTATTAGAATTCCCAATTTATCACCATATAACTTTTCAAAATATCCCCTAAAGAGTCTGGATTTTCATGGGATCTGTTTTAATATCTCATTTTTCCACTCTACTTTTAGTAATTTGGGACTCGTCTATCTTTATTTTGGTCAGTATAGTGTTTTTATTTATTGAGGAATCAATGAAGTAAAGTTGGGTTCTAAAAATATACACAAAATTTAAAAATTCAGCCTAACTAACCAAATGCAACTGAAAGAAGTTTGAAAATAATAAAATTGGATTGGAAAAATGGAATAATAAATCTGATAACATGAAAATCCAGAGGATCATTAGAAAATATTTTGAAAAATTATGTACTAAGAAATTGGGAAGACTGGGCTGAGGTTGTAGCTCCATGGTAGAGCCCTTGCCTGCCATGCATGAGGTACTGCGTTTGATTCTAAGCACTTAATATTCATAAATAAAATAAATATCCATTGAAAATTAAGAAAAGTAATTGGGAAGTCTAAAAGAAATGAGCAAATTTTTAGAGAAATATGAACTAATGTGTATCAGCAAGGTGCCCTGAAAAATCCTTTCCTTTCAGAGAGCTCTGCCCTGAAAAATCTGTCACAAATTTGCATTTCTATATCTTTGAGCCTATAATTGCTGTGGCTTTGCTGTTTCCTAAGATACCCTAAAGGCATCATTTCTATTGTCCACATAATAAGTCATTGGCTTCTTTTTTCTGGGTGCTAATAACTGTCCTTGTTTAGAATTGTATACATGTTCTTTTATGGAAAAACTGCATTTTTTCATATTTCTGCTGTATTACTTTTTCTTCCTCATTTTCACTGTAAATTTGGATAAAAGCTGCCAGTAATTTTCATGCTTTGCTGCCTTGAAATTTCCTCTGCCAGCCAACCAATCCACTATCTATGCTCTTAGCCTTTGTTTTCATCAGTTTTTTCACTGTTGTGACCAAAAAATTCTGACAAAAAGTTTTGGAGAAAGACTAGTTTATTTGGGGCTCATGGTTTCTGAAGTCTCAGTCTATAGACAGCCAGTTCCATTACTTTGGACCCAAGACAAGACAGAACATCATGGTTGAAGTGTATGGTGGAATAAACTGCCTCAGTACATCACACAAGGAAACACAAAGAGAGAGAGAGAGAGAGCTCCACTCATCAAGAAAAAAAATATACACCCCAAAGGCATGACTCCCCCCAGTGACCCCACCTCCACTAGTCACATCCTATGGGCCTATAGTCACCACCCAGTTAATCCCTATCAGAGGATTAATGTACTGATTAGGTTAAGGCTCTCATAACCCAATAATTTCACCTCTAAATTTCCTTGTAATATGTCACACATAAGCTTTTGTGGGGACACTTAAAGTCTTAACCATAGCAGAGTTACACAGAGAAAGTGGTTTTCAGTTCTTTACCATGGTTTAACAAGGCTGGTCTCTATTCCAGTTTTCAGGAGGGTCCTCATTTCCATATGAAATCTTATCAATGTTTTCTTGACTTGCTACATCTTTGTCAGCATTCTGGTCTTTCGGGCCCAACAAGAACTGCGCATTAAGCACTTCTGTTGTCACTTTTAGATTTTCTCTAGCCTGCTCCTCAAAACTTCTCCAAACTACTTCTGCACAATATTTCCAAAGGCTACACCATACTACCTCGTTTGTAGCAATAATCTCTGCACTGATGCTGAGAATTGAACCCAGGGCCTTGAGCATGCAAGGCAAGCACTCTACCAACTACTGAGCCATATCCCCAGCCCATCACTGCACTTTCTGATAACAATTTTCTGGGTTAAGCACCTTTCCATTATTATAGCAAGTAGCTAAGGTACTCAAATTACAAGGAGAAAATGTATATTTTTGGCCCACTGTTTTGGAGGTTTCAGTAAATGATTGGTTAGCTCTACTGTGGTTATTCATCATGAAGGAAGTACATAGAGAAGCAAAGCTGTTCACCTCGTAGCAAGAAAGGGAAAGAGAGGCAGAAGGAGTGGATGAGAGTCTACTATATACTTCAAGTATAAGGCACAATTGTCTTAAAGGTCTCCCACCAGGCTTCACCTCTTAAAAGTTTCCACTTTCTGCAAGTAGTGTTAATTTTGGCACTACGTCTTTAACACATGGTCTTCTGGGTATTATTGTAGATACAAACTATAGCTATATATACCTATATATCAATGTGTTCAATACATAATTTTTTTAAGGTCCATTTATAAAAGTCCACATATGACCTATTTCTTTTGAAGCTTTGTTGGGAGTAAAGAATAAGTTGTTAGCACTAGGAAAGCTATATAGTTTTTCCTGTAGTCACTGAGAATTATGTAACTGATAACAATTATTTTTTCTTTCATCATTCTGGAAGATTAGGACCAAATTCAAAATCAGCAAGGAGTTTGTAGGTTTTTCCCCTTTTCTTTTAACTTTTACCCTAATCATCCATTCAATTATTTCCATTTTGGGAGTGAAGCTTTTAATTTTTGCATATGATTTTAGTACATTACTTCAGATAGTTTTTTGAAGAAGATTGGACAAAAGTAGGGATAATGTATATAAAATAGTCTGTAAGCTACATTAATATTTACACAATAAAATACCATAATAAGAATTATGAAAATCAGATGAGGTGTTTGTTTATAGCATAATGATGAGAAACTAAGCATTAAAGCGTTTAGGAAGGACAAGTTTGCGTTGTTTCAAAAACACTATGTAGCACAATGTGGAAAGACACATTGTTTTGGAGAAGGAAAAGCAGGTGAGCAATGGAATTTGCAATAGGTCCAAATTCTGGTCCTGCCATGATGAAACCCAGCACTAGGCAGACACTAACAACAGCTACCTCCTGCAGGTACACATGTACTAAACCTGTAAATCTAGTCCATTTTCAGGTGTGGATACCTGTGAAATGAAGACAAGTTCTGGCCTTCATCAATACCAGCTAACTTCAGTGGGCTTAGATTTTAGGCAAACTACAGTGGCGTACAGGCCACAATAATATTTATTTTTAATTGTTGTTTCATTTTTTTAGGAGTATTTTATTTTTATTAGTTCCTTTAGATATACACGACAGTAGAGTATATTTTGACATATTATTCATAAATGGAATACAACTTATCCAAATTAGGATCCCATTCTTGTGGTGATACATGATGTGGAGTTTCACTGGTCATGTATTCTTATGTGAACATAGTAAAGTTATGTCCAATTCATTCTACTGTCTTTCCTACTCCCATGCCACCTCCCTTTCCCTCAATCCCCTTGGTCTAATCCAATGAGCTTCTATTCTTCCCTCCCCATATGCCTTATACTGTCTTAGCATCCACAAATCAGAGGGAACATTTGGCCTTTGGTTTTTTAGGACTGGCTTAATTCACTTAGGATGAGAGTCTTCAGATCCATTCATTTAACTTCAAATGCCATAATTTCATTCTTCTTTTTGGCTGAGTAATATTCCATTCTATATATACCATATTTTATTTACCCATTTATCTGTTGAAGGGCACCTAGTTTGATTTCCATATCTTTGCTATGGTGAATTGATGTGCTATAAAATTTGATGTGGCTACATCACTGTAGTATGCTGATTTTAATTAATTTGGGTATATACAAATGAGTGGGATAAATGGTGGTGCTGTTCAAAGATTTCTGAGAAATCTCCATACTTCCCAGAGTGGTTTTATAGTCCCAACAACAACATATGAGTGTACCTTTTGCCTCACATTCTGGACAATATTTATTTTTACTTGTAGTCTGTATTACTGCCATTGTGACTAGAGTATGATGTAATTTTAGTGTAGTTCTAATTTGCATTTCTCTAATTGTTAGAGATGGTGAAGAGTTTTTTCTGTTGACCATTCATATTTCTTCTGTGAAGTGCCTGTTCAGTTTCTTTGCCCATTTATTGATTTTTTTTTGGTGTGTATGTGTGTGTGTGTGTGCTTGTTAAGTTTTTTGAGTTCTTCATATATCTTGGAGAGATTAATGCTCTATCTGAGGTGAAGGTGGCCAAGATTTTCTCCCATTCTCTAGGCTTTCTCTTCATGTTCTTAATCATTTCCTTTTGATTCTTGATTTCACTTCTTGTGCTTTGGGAGTCTTATTGAAGAAGTCATTTCCTAGGCCAACATAATGGAGAGTTGTCCTAGATTTTCTTCTTGTAGGCTCAGGGTCTCTGCTCTAATTCCTAGGTCCTTGATCTTCTTTGAGTTGAGTTTTGTGCAGGGTGAGAGATAGGGGTCTAATTTCATTTTTTTGCTTACGGATTTCTAGTTTTCCCAGCACCATTTTTTGAAGAGGCTATCTTTTCTCTAGTGTATGTTTATGGCATTTTGTCTAGGATGAGATAACTGTAAATGTATGGGTTTGTCTCTGTGTCCTCTATTCAGTTTCAAGTGCTCAACAGTGCTGCACCAGCCTTAGAAGTTTCAGAATTGCAGATATGTAGTGAGCTAGCTCTAAAGGCTATAGAATTTTAACCCTAGATACATTAGCCATGGTTGTTCTGTACTTAGAGAGCCTCTTTGCATTTGCATTGGTTTCAATTGTCAGAGGCTTAGGAGTCATACTATATAATTCATACCATATGTTCAAGTGTTCTGGAAAGGTTTTTTGTTGAAGATTATTCCCCAGAGTCACCCAGATTTTGAAAACAAGAATGAGTACTTCCTTCTTCAATGTGTAAATGTTGATGTACCACTTCAATATTCAAGAACAGAGGAAAATGATATCAACAAACATAAAATAAGGTGCCACAGAATGATCCTGAAGAAACAGATATTTATGAACTGCTTCCACAAAAATTCCAAATATATATTTTAAGATCATTATTAATTTAAAGAAATTACAATGAAAAAATTCAAAAATTTGTTCAAAAATATCTGAGAGTAATTGAAGTTACAGAAATGCTCAAATTAAAAATTAAGGAATCAAAATGAATTTAAAAACCTAATTATATCACAAGGAATATTATAGAATTAATCAAACAGAAGACAGAATCTGTGAAATAAGGGACAGATAATTTGAAAATGTACAACTGGAGGAAAAAGTAAGGAAAAATAATATAGATGATTTAATGAAACTGATGGGATATGTGGGACAGTATTAAAAAGCCATTATACAAGTCTGTGACATTCATTGGAAGATAGAGAAAAACAATGGCATAGAATGTTTACTTAAAGAATTAATAGCAGGGTGAGAGTTATGGCTTAGTGGTAGAGTGCTAGCCTAGCTAGCGTGAGGCCCTGGGTTTGATCCTCAGAACCATAAAAAATAATAAAATAAAATAAAATAAAATAAAATAAAATAAAGGTATTGTGTCCAGCTACAACTAAAGCAAAATATTTTCAAAAATATTAATAGCAGAAATATTTATATACCCAGAGAAAGATACATATATAGATAGATAGATAGATAGATATATTCCATACTGAAAAAATACTATACTTCTCCTATTGAATACAGTTCAAATATGATCAACCTATAAATTGTAATCAAACTTTCAAAGACAGAAGTCAAGTAGAAAACCCTAGAAACAAGATAACAAATAACATATAAGTGGATTCCAATATGCCTAGTAGAGGACTTCTTAACACAAACCTTATAAGCCAGGAAAGAGTAAAATTAAACAAAACATTGACATAGAAATTTGCCAATCAAGGATACTATATTCCCAAAAATACTGTATTGACTAAGGTTTCTTTAAGAAATGAAGGTGATGTAAATACATTCCCAAAGAGCCTTTGGGAATTTAATGAGTATCATTTTAGTAGAAATATTAAGGAGGATTGTATAAGTTGAAAGAATACAGCACTGAGTAACAAATAAAAATCTAAAGCATGAGCCTCAATGGTTAAAATAACAACAAAGTGAAATTCAGGATACTTTAATAAAGTAAAGGTTTATAAAACACATTTTTAGTGTAAGGTTTAAATGAAAAACTGTTAAAAATTACTGCAATAATTTGTTAACTTATATAAAACATAAATCGACGTAAATCATGACACCATAGATTCAAACTGTGAGAGAAGAGGGTGGAGTTAAAAGTGTAGAGTTCATTATTTGCAATTGAACGGGTTGTCAGCTTAAATAACCTGTTAGAATTCTAAATTGTAGTTTATAAACCTTATGATAACCACCAAGCAAAAATCTATGATAAATACACTAAAAATAAAACAAGCAAGGAAAAATCAAAACATAGTAACAGAGATTTTTAACAACAAAAGAAGGCAATAAGAAAGAAGGAAAAGAGGAAAGAATCTACAAAATACCTAAAATTGCTAAAAAAATGGCAATACTAAGTTCTTACCAATTAATAATAGCCTTGAATATAAATGGATTAAATCCTACAATTAAAAAACAGAGTGAATGAATGGATAAAAATAAAAAACAAATATGGGCTGTCTACGAAAGATTGACTTAAACTGTAAGAACACAGAATAACTCATAGAAAAGGTGTGAAAAAATTTGGTCTATGTAAGTGGAAATATATAAAAAAGAGTGCTTTCTGCACATAAAAAGATAAAATAGATTTTGTTTCAAAAACTATAAATTAAAAGAGAAAGGACAAAGGATGGCATTACATAACGATGAAGTGTTCAATTCAGTAAAATAACAATTTTAAATATGCATACACGTGACATCAGAGCAGACTTTTGAGTTATCTTGAATTTTTATAAGGCAATATAGTAATAATAAAGAAATTTAACACTCACTTTCAGAAGTGAACACAGCATTGGGAAAAGAAGGCAACAACAAAAAACAACACCAAATTTAAACTGTGATCTAAACTGTATGAACCTAACAGATATTTACAAAACAATCATCCCATGGCTGCAGAGTACCCATTCTTCTCATCTGCACATGTAACATTTTCCATGATTAATTCTAAAATAGGCTATACAAGAAGCCCTAATAAAGTTAAGTATATGTAAATCATACCCAGTATCTTGATAATTATGGAATAAAACCAAAAGTCAATAACAAAGGAACTTCAGAAATTTAACACATATGTAGAAATAAAACATCATGTTCCTGAATAATCAATGGATCAATAAAGGAAATAAAAGGGAAATTAAATATTTTCTGTTTTCTCTCATATGTTGAAGCTAGAGAGGAAAAAGGAAAAGAAAGATGTGAACAGATCTCATGAAATCAAAGAGAGATCAGTAGAGGAAAGGGACCAGGGGTGGAATGTGGGGGGTAGTGCTGGGGAGCTATATTGGTCAAATTACATTGTTATATAGTGTGCATGTATGAATATGCAACAGCTAATCCCATGTATGACTATTATGTACCAATAAAAAAGATGGGAAAAAACTTATTCTTCCATTCTGAAAAAAAAAATTAGTAGAAGGGAGGTGATAATAAACAGCCAGGCATAAATAAAATAAGCACCACAAATACAAATGATAAAGGAATGGACTATTGGGGGGGATAATCAATATTGACACACTTATCATGGGACTAACATAGAGAAAAATCACACAAATTTGGAGAAGGAAAAGTGGATATAATGGCTGATAAGTCATAGACACAAAGAATAACCAGAGACTACCATGAATATAAAAAAAATAAATAACTGATAAGAACTTACTAAATTCCTGGACACATAAAATCTAATAAGATGAATTATGACAAAATAAAAAATTGGACAGATTATCAAAATATAAGGTGGAATTCACTAATAAAATCTGTCCCTTCAATGAAAAACTCTGCACCATATAGCAACCAAACAGAAAAAGTGAAATTGTCATTTTGCATATGACATGTTCTCATATATAAGAAAATCAACTCCACCAGAATACTAATAAGCTAATTATTGAATTCAGCAAAGTTTCAGGATACAAATTAATGTGCAGAAATCATAACACTGATACATGCCAATGCTGAATTATCTGAAAGAGAAATCATGAAACAACTCTATTTATACTTGCTAAAAGAATAAAATACCTAGTTATAAATTTAGAAAAAAAGGTGAAATAACTTTATAATGAAATTTTTAAAACACTTATGAAAAACATGAAGAGGCAACAAAAAATTGGAAAGATATACAATATGTCTTGATTGAAGAAGTAAACATTGCTAAAATGTCCATATTATCCAAAGTCATTTAGAGATTCAATGCAGTCTATTTTAAAACAACAATGGCATTTTTCACAGAATTAGAAAAAGAATTTCAAAATCACAGAAGACACCAAATAGATCCATTTCTAGCAAAAATAATGAGAAAGGCATCATGCTCTCTGACTTCAAGTCATACTAAAAAAAATTCTATGGTAATCAAAATATCATGGTCTTTGCTTAACAACAGAAAAATAAATCAGTGAAACAGAATAGAAAGTCTAGAAGTACACCGTTGCATTTACAGCCAACTGATTTTCACAAAGGCAAATATTCTTAATAAAATACTGACAAATTGCATTAAAAAACACATTAAAAGATAGTGAGCCATGATCAAGTGGGTTTCATTCCAATGATACAAGGCTGGTGCAACATATGGAAACCAATAAATGTAATACATCACATAAATAGACTTAAAGTAAGAATCACATGATTATCTAAACAGATGCAGAAAAAAGCATTTCACAAAATAGATCATCCATTTGTGTTTAGAACAGTGGAAAAACTAGGTATAGAAGGAACATGCCTCAACATTTCAAAACCTACATATGACAAACCAAAGGCCTACATTGTTCAAAATGGAAGAAAACTGAAAGAATTCTCTCTAAAAGCAGAAACAAGAGAAGATTTCCACTTTGTTCACTTCTATTCAACATATTCCTTGAAAAACTAACCAGAGCAATTAGGCAAAAGAAACAAATTAAAGGGATACGAATAGGAAAAGAAGGGCCCAAACTCTCTCTGTTTGCTGAAGACATGATTGTTTATGTAGAGGACCCAAAACACTCGACCAGTAAACTTCCAGAACTCATAAATGAATTCAGCGAATTAGAAGAACACAAAATTAATACCCATAAATTAATTGCATTCTTATACTCCAATTATGAGTCAGCTGTAAGAGAAATTAGGAAAACCATACCATTCAAAATAGTCTCAAAAATATGTGGGAATCAATCTAACAAAAGAGGTAAAAGACCTCTACGGTGAAAACTACAGCACACTAAAGAAAGAAATTGCAGAAGACCTGAGAAGATGGAAAGTTCTCACATGCTCTTGAATAGGCAGAATTAATATTGTCATATTGGTCATACTACCAAAAGTGCTATACAGATTAAATGCAATTCCCATCAAAATTCCAATGATGTTTTCATAGAAATGGAAAAGGCTGTCATAAAATCCATTTGAAAAAATAAGAGACTGAGAATAGCTAAAGAAATTCTTAGCAAGAAATAAAAAACAGGAGGCATCACAATACCAGACCTTGAATTATACTACAGAGCTGTAATAAAAAAAGCATGGTATTGGCACCCAAATAGGCAAGAATACCAATGGAACAGAATAGAAGACACATAAATAAAGTTACCTCATATGAGACAAAGGTGTCAGAAAAACACTGGAGGAAAGATAGCCTCCTCAACAAACGGTGCTGGGAAAACTGGAAATCTATAAGTAATAGAATGGAAGTTAACCCCTGTCGATTATGCTGCACAAAACTCAACTCCAAGTGGATCAAAGTCCTAGGAATTAGACAGAAATTCTGCACATACTAGAAGATAAGTTAGGCCAAACACTTCAACATATTAGAACTGGAGTTCTTTATCTTAAGTTAAATATATCAGGCATAGAAGTAGAAATACTGAGCCGGGCACGGTGGCCCACGTCTGCAATCCCAGCACTTGGGAGGCTGAAGCAGGAGGATCGCGAGTTCAAAGCCAGCCTCAGCAACTTAGTGAGGCCCTACGCAACTCAGTGAGACCCTGTCTCTAAATAAAATACAAAATAAGGCTGGGGATGTAGCTCAGTGGCCAAGTGCCCCTGGGTTCATTCCCCAGTACCAAAAAAAAAAAAAAAATAGAAATACTGAATGATCTTACTCTTATGTAGAATGTAAAAATGCTGATATAATAGTGGTTGAGAGTAGAATGGTGTTTACTGGAGACCTGGAAAAGTAGAGGGGAGGGAGCAATAGGAAAAGTTGATCATTGGGTAGGTAATAAGTTGTAGTTAAATAGGAGCAAGCAGCTCTCTTGCAAATTATGGTAAGCATACATAACAATTATATGTGCCATGTATTTCAAAAAGTTAGAAAAAAGGACTGTGCAACTTTTCACCAAAAAGAAATGATAAATGATTATGAGACGACTATGGTTAAATAATCATGTGGGTACTTTAAGATCATAATGGAAAAAAACCAGAATTTAAGAGCAAGAAATATTACAAAAACCACATAAATATATACTCCTCTTTTAAATGAGGAGTGGGTCATAGGATAAATGATAGGTGAGATCAAGAAACTATTAGAAACAAATGAGAACAGAGATGCAACCTATCAGAATCTCTGGGAGAGTATGAAGGCAGTTCTAAATGGAATGAATAAAGCATTGAATGACTCAGTCATTTCCAGCAATTGTCATCTTTAGCTTTTTGATATAAGCTACTCTTTTTTGATTTGCTAAGACTTACATCATGATCTAGGATATGATTTATTTGGAAAAGTTTCCATGAACCACTGAGAAGAAAATTAATTCAACCATTTATTGATGAAATAAATCTGTAGAGGTCTGTTAGGTCCATTTGACTTATTGTATTATTTGTATTTGTATGCACCATCTAGTTGTGGTATGTTGAAATCATCCAATATTATTGTATTGGATCCATTTGGAATATTGTGTCAAGACATATTTTTAATGTAATTAACTACACTGATATTTGGGACATATATATTTACTATTATTATATGATCTTTTTGAATTGGTTATTGTTAACCTGATTTCAATATTATACAATGATATATGTGTCAAACACTACATGGTACTGCATTAATATTTGCAAATTTGTATATTGGTTAAAAATAAAAATAAAATTTACATTATTTTTTGTATTATTTTATTTGTTGGGTTAATTTTGACATAATCATACATATAATTTGCTCCACTTCAGTCCTAGGGGTTTCATCTCTCCCTCTGTTCCTCCCTCCCTTATTGCCATTTTTCTATGCTACAGGTCTTCCTTCTATTTACTTATCAATTTACTTTAATAGATGCTTTATAGATATCAAAAAGACAGAATTCAATGTGGTATATATATGCATGTACTTAGCATAACTGTGTCAAATTCAGTCTGTTCTTTTTCTTGTCTTCTATTGGTTTTATCATTGTTTTGATTTTTTCTTTTCTAAGGTCTTGAGGTAGAACATTAGATTGTTTTTTTATTATTTCATTTTATTATTTATTGGGGTCTAGTTTTTGTTCCATTTAACAGAATGTACTGACCTTCTTTGATTCTTCTGATTAATTTGTGTTTGAAGTCTTCTTCATCAGATATGAAAACAGCTACCCCTACTTTTAACAAGGATATTCTCAAATGAATTTGTTTTTTCTCTTGTTTTTATTGTTTGTGTGTGTGAGAGAGAGTTAGGATGAAGGATATGATGACTGCTAATACCATTCAGTGTCACTACCATAATTTGCTTTTGTACCATCTGTAAATGTTGTTATAAAGAAAGGGAAGGAAAACCTTAGAACTACTATGAAATTAATTTTGACACTGCATAGTCCTGAAAATATCCAGAGATTTTCATGAGTCTATAGTTTGTATAAGTGCTTCTACATACTCTGTCAGTATTTACCATATTAGAATTTTAAAACTTGTGAATTCTTATTTGATTATTAATTTATTTAAAAGAGCAACAACAAATCCATTGCATGTTAGCACAAATATCACATTTTCATTGAAAATTACATATTTACCAAAAACAGGAAAGAATTTTACATTTATAATTCTCTTTAATATCTGTCTATTTTAGGAGACAACTGTTTTATCTGTTCACATTCTATATGTTGTGTGATATGTTATTTTGGATGAACATATTAAATGTACATAAAATCACTTTGTGGTCTTGTTAAAATGTAAGTTCTTGCTTACTAAGACCAGAATGGGACCCATGATTCTGAGTATCATACATACGGTACCAGATAATGAACATGCTTTGACTGAAAAGACTCCAGAGTACAAGTTATTAAATATTTCAAATCTCACTTCTGGTTGGACCTCTCCTTAGCTTTTGTGATCAATAGATTTAGTTTTACTTTCGTGCCTTTACTGGGAGTTAATCTAATAATATAAATCAAATTACATAAAACATATGGTCCTTGCAATAAATGATGAAAAATTTAATGTAATGAATATTATATTATATATTTATATACTTTATACTTATTTTCTTTGGCCCTTTTAGATGATCAAGTTGGCAAAATTGAGATTAAATATGTAAGAAGCCACAGTATGTGAATAAACTCTATATTCATGTAATAACCTTTCAGTTTTTCCTTATATTCTCAATTATATAAAACAACCCCATCAATCTGGTCTTACCAATTTATATTAACTTAGAAAAGTCATTTTAGTTTCCAGACCAGTATTTACTAACTAAAATATTAGAAGTTGTGGAAGAATTAGAGCTGTTTTTTAAAAATTTTTATATGGATCCAAAATGTGTGTGATTGACTCAGCTATGGTATCATTCACACAACTCAATTATTTCTTTACAACTTTTGTGCATTTTAACTTTTACTTAAGTTTTATTTTAACATAAGTTTGTCTTTAATATTTAAAGTTGTTCTTTAGTAAGCTTTTTAAAAATTATTGATGTAACAATAATATTCATGAAAATATGAATTTGAGGTACAATTTTTTCTAATAAACATTAAATGTTTAAATGATTAAATCTTAACATAAAAATGTTATTCATGCATCTTCTAAAAATTACCTTTCAAACCATCAGTTCCAGGCATGCTAAGTTTTGGGAACATTTATGTACTTATTCAAGATCATATTAATTAAGAAATTAAGAAAAAACAACTTCATTTCCTTTATCAAATCATTGGAACAAATTTGCACAAAAACCTCAATCTTCTGAGACAGAGTTTTATATCTCAAATATCTTTCCCATCAAAATATCTACAACTCTACTTTTTGCTAATCTTATAAAATGAAGTATTCTCCTTCTTGTCTTGCAGGGTAAGGATAGCAACAAAGTTTCTCAAGCTCCAGAATGAAGAATTACCAAATATATTACTGTGGAAAGACATGCGATTACTGAATTAGATTGCCCTGAGATAAAACACATGGCAGGATGCCTCTTAGTGGACCTTTGTATGCAAAATTGACCTTTCAGGAGTCAAGGAGTTTCAGGATGAAATAGTATTTACAAAAGTGACCTCCTCTAGCTATCAATAAATGAATGAATTCATTGACAATAGCTTACTTCTCATTAGTCTTTAAAAATTTTAAGATGGATTGATCATATTCCATTATGCCCTTGGAATCTAGTATTTTTTGGCCCACTTCTAACAAGAAACTTTGCATCTGCTTTTGAACAGTAAGTAACAGCTTTTTGTAATCTTTGTGTTGGCACACTCTTCTCCTATGTCACTCCTCTGAAAAGGAAGGGATATTTTTTACCCTACTAATGGAGAATGAAGGTTTTTTAATGTAAAAATCAGCCAAATGGGAAGTTAACAAGCACACATGATAATGATAAGTCTTGATGTTACCCTAATTTTTCCAAGCAAAAGTTGAATAGAGTGGATAAGAAGTGAGGGTGCCATACAGCATAGCACAGATGACCTTGAATAGAGGATGGTGGGGTGCTCACAGAACTGGTTTTTAAGGTTTGAATCCACCTGTTCTTGTTTCAATATTCTTGCCCCTTTAATTGGCTTACTACCCTTTGAATAACTCTCAGAAAACTTTCTTGTTGAGCATCCTGATATTCTGATTGGCAAGGTTATTGGGCAGTTGTCACATAGTTTCGTGATAAGGGAGAGTCCTGTTGGGTGACCTGAATATGAGAGATAAAGACAACATGGTCTGGAAGCCATAGTTTCCCTTGAGGGGTTAGTATTAAGTGCAATTGGGGGAGTTCTTCACATGCCAGACCCCACTTTTCTGACACCTGTGTGTTTTAGATTAGGATTCCCCATGATTCTGTGTAATAGTTCCCCCAAGGGATTAAAATTATCTACGGTTTGCGGGAGGTTGGGCATTCCCAAATGCTTGCCTTTTTTGATAAGTTTTCCTGAGGTTTCAGTTTTACAACTCCTGGGTTTGTTTTGATGTATAGGCCTAATATCTGTTCTTTATTGTTCTTTCCCCCTACTCATGTGTTAATGGCCAAAACTACCTAACACTGGGACAGCCATTGAGACCTTATGAAATGGTATCAGTGTAAACATTTCATGAGGGAGAGTCAGAGCTTCATTACCAGAACTCATCCTACCCTCAGTACAGCCTGCCAGCATCTTGCTCCTTAAAAATCTCTGTTAACAGAGAAGCATACTGTAAAGGTTACTGAAACCATTCTCTGTAAAATTGCACAAAGATTCTTGCTTCTTCTTCTTTTATTTGTTTTATTTGTTCTAATTAGTTACATATGACAGTAGAATGCATTTTGGCATATCATGCATAAATGGAGTATAACTTCTCCTTTGTCTGGCTGTGCATGATGTAGAGTTACACAGGTCATGTAATCATATATGCACACAGGGTAATATCCAATTCATTCTACTATCATTCCTAGCCCCATATCCCCTCCCCTCCCTCACTCCCCTCTGTCTAGTCCAAAATACCTCCATTCTCCCCCCTTTGCCTTATTGTGAATTAGCAACTGCACATCAGAGAAAACATTTAGCCTTTGTTTTATTGGGATTGGCTTATTTCACTTAATATGATATTCTCCAAGTCTACCCATTTAGCTGAAAATGCTATAATTTCATTCTACTTTAAGGCTGAGCAACATTTCATAGTTTATATATACCACATTTTCTTTATCCATTCATCTGTTGAAGGGCACCTAGGTTGGTTCCATAATTTAGCTATTGTAAAAATTGAGCTGCTACAAACATTGATGAGGCTGCATCAGTATATTATGCTAATTTTAAATCCTTTTGGTATAAACCTAGGAGTGGGATGACTGAGTCAAATGGTGGTTCCATTCCAAGTTTTCTTAGAAATCTCCACACTGCTTTCCAGAGTGGTTGCACCAGTTTGTGCCCCACCAGCAATGTATGGGTGTACCTTGTTCCCACATCCTCACCAACATTTATATTTACTTTTATTCTTAATGACTGCCATTCTGACTGGAGTGAGATGGAATCTCAGTGTAATTTCGATTTGCATTTCTATAATTTCTAGAGATGATGAACATTTTTTTCATATGTGTGTTGATCAATTGTATTTCTCCTGTGAAGTGTCTGTTCAGTTCCTCAGACCATTTATTGTTTGTATTATTTGTTTTTCTGGTGTTAAGTTTTTTGAGTTCTTTATATATCATGGAGAATAGTGCTCCATCTGAGGTGCATGTGGCAAAGATTTTGTCCCATTCTGTAGGATCTCTCTTCACCTTATTATTTCCTTTGCTATGAAATTTTTTGGGGAGTACCAGGGATTGAACTCAGGGGCACATGGCCACTGAGCCACATCCCCAGCCCTGTTTTCTGATTTATTTAGAGACCGGGTCTCACTGAGTTGCTTAGCACCTTGCCATTGCTGAGGGTGACTTTGAATTCACAATCCTACTGTCTCAGTCTCCTGAGCCACTGGGAGCCACTTATAGGCGTGCACCATCATGCTGGACAAAACTTTTTAATTTGATTCCTTTCCATTTATTGATTCTTGATTTTACTTCTTGTACTTTAGGAGTCTTATTAAGAAAGTCAGTTCCTTAGGTGACATGGTGGAGATTTCAGTCTACATTTTCTTCTATAAGGTGCAGGGTCTCTGTTCTAGGGCCTGAGTCATTGGTCCACTTTGATTTTTTTTGCATGGAAAGAGAGAGGGGTTTAATTTCATTTTTCTACATAAAGATTTCCAGTTTTCCCATCACCATTTGTTGAGAGGCTATCTTTTCTCCAATGTATATTTTTGACTCCTTTGTCTAGTATGAGATAAATGTATTTCTGTGGGTTTGTCTCTTTGTCTTCTATTCTGCACCATTGATCTACATATCTATTTTGGTGCCAATACCATGCTGATTTTGTTCCTATTGCTCTGTAGTATAATTTAAGAGCTAAGGATTGCTTTGGCTATTCTGGGTCTCTTATTTTTCCAAATGAATTTCATGATCGATTTTTCTGCTTTTATGAAGAATGTCATTGAGATTTTATTGGAAATTCAATTAAATCTGTATAATGCTTTTGGTAGTAAGGCGATTTTGACAATGTTAATTACACCTATCCAAGACCTTTCCATCTTCTAAGGTCTCCTTCAATTTCTTTATTTGGCGTCCTGTAGTTTTCATTGTAGAGGACTTTCGCTTGTTAGATTGATTCCCAAGTGGTTTTTTTTGTTGTTTGTTTTTTTGTGTGTGTGTGTCTTGTGTGAATAAGGTAGTTTTCTTAATTTCTCTTTCAGTGTATTCATCACATATATAGAAACACATTTGATTCATGGGTGTTAATTTTATATCCTGCATTTTACTGAATTCATTTATTAGTCTTGAATGTTTCAGGTGGAATTTTTTGGATCTTCTAAATATAGAATCATGTCATTGCAAATAGGGAAAATTTGAGTTCTTCTTTTCCTATTTGCATCACTTTAATTTCTTTTTTGTCTGATTGTTCTGGCTAGAGTTTCAAGCATGATGTTGAATAAAAGTGGTGGGAAAGGGCATCTTTGTCTTCTTCCTTTCTTAGAGTGAAGACTTTAAATTTTTCTCCATTTAGAATTATGTTGCCCTTGGTTTCAGCATAGATTGCTTTTACAATGTTGAGGTATGTTCTTGATATCCCTAGGTTGTCTATTGTTTTGAACATGAACAGTGGCTGTATTTTGTCAGATGCTTTTTCTGTATCTATTGAGATGGTCATATGATTCTTGTCTTTTAAGTCTATTGATGTGATGAATTACATTTATTGATTTACAGATGTTGAACCAACCTTTTATCCCTGGGAAGAACCCCACTTGATCGTGGTGCACTATCTTTTTAGCAGTTTTTTTTATATACAATTAGCCAGAATTTTGAGAATTTTTGCATCTATGTCCACTAAGGATATTGGTCTGAAGTTTTCTTTCCTTGATGTGTTTTGCCTGGTTTTGATATCAGGGTGCTACTGGTGTCAGAATGAGTTTAGCAGATTACCCTACTTTTCTGTTTCGTGGAACACTTTGAGGAGTATTGGTATTAATTCTTCTTTGAAGGTCATATAGAACTCTGCTGAGAATCTGTCTGGTCCTGAGTTTTTTTTAGTTTGTAGGCTTTTGATGGCTTCATCTGTTTCACTGCTTGAAATTGATCTGTTTAAATTTTGTATGTCCTCCTGGTTCAGTTTGGGTAGGTCAAATGTCTCTTGAAATTTGTCAGTGTCTTTAAAATATTTGATAGATAGAAAATTTATGGAAAAATTATGGAGTATAAGTTTTCAAAAGTTACTAATTATATTCTGTATTTCAGTAGTGTCTGTTGTAAAATTTCCTTTTTCATCACAAATTTTACTAATTTGTGTTTTCTCTCTCTCTTTGTTAGTGTGGGTAAAAGTTTATCAACTTTTGTTTTCTAAAAACAAACTGTTTTGTCAACTTTTTTGAATTGTTTCTCTTGTTCAATTTCATTGATTTAAGCTCTGATTTTAATTATTTCCTATCTTTTGTTGTTGATTTGTGCTTTTTCTAGGACTTTGATTTTTTTTTATTCATTGATTTTTTTATTCTTTTAATGAATGAGTTCAATGCAATGGACTTTCTCCTCTTAGCACTGACTTCATACTGTCCATGAGATTTTCTTATGCTGTATCAGTATTCTCATTTGCTTCTAAGTATTTTTTATTTTTTTTAATTTCCTCCCTTATTTCTTCTTTTATCTATTTATCATTTAATTGTGTATTATTTAGCCTCTAGGTATTAGAGTAGCTTATGTTTTTTATTCTATCATTGATTCTATTCCTTTATAATCTGATAGGATGTAGGGTATTATCTCTACTTTTCCTTTGTATTTGCCAAGATTTACTTTGTGGCATAAGATATGGTCTTAGAGAAGGATACATGTGCTGCTGAGAAGAAAGTGTATTCACTCATTGATCGATGGAATATTCTATATATATCTGTTGAGTCTACATTATTGATTTTACTATTTAGTTCTATAGTTTCCTTTATAAATTTTTGTTTGGAAGATCTATCCAGTAGTGAGAGAGATGTGTTGAAGTCACCCAGTATTACTGTGTTGTGGTCTATTGGATTCTTGAAGTTGAGAAACGTCTGTTTGATGTACATAGATGCTCCATTATGTCTTGTTGATGTACAACTCCCTTAAGCAGTATGAAATGTCCCTCTTTGTCCCTTCTGATTAGTTTTGGCTTAAAGTCCACTTTATCTGATACGATTATAGAAACCCCTCCTTGGTGACATGATCTTTGTGAGTGATATATTTTTTCCCATCCTTTCACCTTCACTCTGTCGATATATTTGCTTATGAGGTGAGTCTCTTGAAGACCGCCTATTGTCGGGTATTATTTTTTAATCCAATTTCCCAGTCGATGTCTTTAGATTGATGAGTTTAGGTCATTAATATTCAAGGTTATTATTGATATATGATTTGTGTTTCTAGTCATTTTGGTCTACATCTAGTTTTTAATTTAAATTAGCTTCTCCATTGATTGACTATTCCTTTAGTGTAGTTCTTCCCTTTACTAATTTTCACCTTTGTTTTTAATTTCTTCTTCATGGAATATTTTTTTTGAGAATACTCTCAAGTGCGGGCTTCCTAGTTGTGGATTTTTAAAAAAATTTTGTTTATCAATGAAGGTTTTTATTTCATATTCAATCTGAAGCCTTATTTATTAGATATAAGATTTTTGGTTGGCATTCATTTTCTTTCAGATCTTAGTATGTATTGTTCCTAATTTTGAGGGTCTAGGTTGAGAAATCAGCTAAGATCCAAATTGGTTTCCCCCTATATATAATCTGATCTTTTTCTTTAACAGCCTTTAAAATGTTATCTTTATTCTCCTTGCTAGGCATTTTCATTATAATGTGCTTCGATGTGGATCTGTTGTAATTTTACACATTTGGAGTCTTGTGAACCTCTTTTAGTTGATTTTCTATTGCATTCTTTAGTTTTGGGAAATTTTCTGATATTACTTCATTGAAATGATCGTGCATTCCTTTGGTTTGCATCTCTGCACCTTCATCTAACCTAATAAATCCTAATTTTTTTTTGTTTCATGATTTCCCATAATTCTTGGAAGTTCTGTTCATGTTTTCCTAACATCTCTCCATAGTCAATTCTATTTTCAATATTATATATCTTTTTTCTTCATGGCCTGAGGTTCTGTCTTCCAAGTGGTCTAATCTGTTGGTGATGCTTTGTATTGAATTTTTAATTTTCATTTATGTATTTCTGGTTTTTTTTTCCAGAATCTCTCTCTATTGAAGTGATCTTTTGCTAACTGTATTTGCTCTTACATCACCCTTTACTTCACAGATCAGTTTATCTATGTACGTTCTAAACTCCTCTGACATTTCTTCCACTGTGGTGTTGATGGATTCTATTATTGGAGTATCTTGGTTTGCTTGGGGCAGTTTTTCCCCTGTTTTTTCATGATGTTTGCATGTCTACCCATCTAACAGTACGGGTCTGAGGCAGAAGAGTTTCTAACTTGTGTACTTATAGTTTCCCTGAAGTTTTCCCTAGCTCACTGTTTTGGGGGGACAATAACAACAATCATTGCAAACAAGTAGAGCATGAAACCAAATAGTTCCTACTACAATGGTTACAATGTTAATTACCACAATAAACATTAATGATATGATCATTTATTGCCTATAATAAAAGCAACAAGTTTGCAATAGGGTTTATATTTTCCAATGGTGGTTGGGGAGAGAACTAGAGTGATATAAGATGTGATCATTATAAGAGAGGAGGAGAGAAGGCAGAAGTAAAAGATTAAAGGATGAGTGAAAGAGAGAACAATAGAGCTTGACTGTTAGCAGAAGAAAAGTGAGAATCAGATAGATAGGTGAAATATATATATTTATATATATATATATATATGTAGGTGAAATATATATATATTTATATATATTTATATATAAATCTCAACAATTTAAATTAAAAAATTAAAAATAAAAATAAAAGAATAAAAACAAAACTAAAATATGCTAATCAAACATCTAAGTTGACAAAAAACTAATCCATTTAAAATAACTGGCTTCAAAAATGATAGAGAGTTGAGAAGAAAAAATAGGAAACTCCATAAATATATGTGTGCTATTAAGGTCACAATTAAACACTAAAAAAGAATAAAGGGAAAAAAAGAAAAGGAAGGAAAAAAATCTTGATGAAAGTTAAAGAATTTCTTCTGTTGGAGTTCAAAAGTTTCTGAGCTTCTCTTCTCAAAAGTTTTCAGTGGTGTCTTCAGGAGTGTAATGCTCCATGCTCTGAACTGCTAGAGTGAGAGAGGTAATCCCATAGGTGGAGTTCCTGAAGGCGGGGTTTAGACTTTGGTGGGCTCCAGGCTCTTTGCTGAATGTTAATTGGTCTGGAGATTTTAAATCAGCACACCTCCAGTGACCAGTACTTACTGGTCCATGCTAGAGAAATTTTCCCCAGGGCTTCCCTCAGTTCCACTCATTTGGTGAGGGAGCCAATTCTTATTCCTGTGGGTCACCTGCAAGACCCCACATTTCCTGGTCTCAGGTTCAGTTTCCAAACAATTTATCTCATCCCCACCCTTCTGAGTTCCTGTCCAGATGCATTTCTCCCAGCTTGTCCTGCAAGCAGTGGGATTGGAGGGGAGGGTTATGGCCTAGTGGGTTTCACTGACCAGTTGTCCCCTGTGTAGGTGTGTAGGCCTCTCTCCATGTTTGATTTTCTTCTGCTTGCTTAAGCACACTCTATGTCATGCAGCATGTGTTTACTGGGTCTGTATTTTGGGCCAAACTTGGGTTTGCCAGAAATGGGCTCCCTCAGTTGCCAGCCCCTGCAATGCAGCTGCAAAATGGTTCCTTCCTTTTTCCTTTGCACTCTGCCTGGAGAAATGGCAGCTTCTTTCTCCACACATGGATTTTGTGCAGCATGTCCTTCAGGTTGTTGGGCAATGTCCTTGGTCTCTCTAAATGGTCCCCCTCCAGACAAAGCTTAGGCCTCCCAAAAATGTAGGTTCCTTTAATTCTCTTATCCCTTTACTATGCTCATGAGGGCCCACTCTGACTCGAACTTCTGGCTGGACTGTGACAGTGGCTGTGCTGCTTAGGATTTTTCCTTATTTTATTATATCCAACCTCCTGTGTCCCTGGTCTGCTTTGCATAGCAAGTTTTAGGTTCCAGTAAAATACCGCTCCCCCTCCCCCCGTTTTTTGTTCTCCCACCTTGTGGAGAATCTGCTTATCTGGTTTTTTTTTTTTGTTTTTTTTTTTCTTTTTGGTTTCACACCACAGAGCAGCTAGGAATGTGACTGCCTCTCTTCTGCCATTTTGAATATGCTCCCATTACCCTATCTTTAATGGTGGAGATTATTAGAAATATTTGATTTACATTACTTTAAGGGTCATTTATATCTGTGTTTGCAAGGCACACCAAAGCTATATACACACTACCAAAAAGAAAATTTAGAAGAAGCTTTTTTTTTCCAATTCAGTCAGAGCTTTTTACTTTTTCCTTAATCTCAAGAACAAAAAATTTTCATTTGAATTCTAGTCCTTTTCAAGAAACAGATAATATTGAATTGCTTCAATTAGTATAAAATACATTTTGCAGGAATAAAGGTACTGTATTTTAGTACCATAGTTTATCTCAATATGAACACATAACTTTCTATTTTTAGTTATTACTTAGAAAGAGGATAGAAGTGCTATACAGTAGGTTATTTAATCAAATAATCTGGGTAATAGAAGGTGAATAGGTATGCAATAGCCAACTTTCTAGTGTTTGAAGCTTTGGAACACAATAAAATACAGTTAATATGAAAGCTGTACTGAGCATAATTGAATCCTACTTTGATGATTCAGATGACACTTCAGGACTTTCACTGCTCCAGGGTCATTGTTATGAAGATAAATTCTCATTAAAATATGGTGATGCCAGCTAAAAAAGATTTCTCATTGATAAAAGACTAGGCAGACAACACAGATCTTACTATATTGTTGTATATAAAGCAGATATATTTTATATGATTCTTCCCCTGCTGGAATTAAAGAGAGAACACTTTGTGAAAAGATATGTTTGTTGGGTAAGCTATTGCATTTAAAAATTCATGTATTCAAATAGATTTACTGAGAACCCCATATGTGTCATTTTTGAGGCAGCAATAGAGTAATAAAACAGAATTTTGTAATATATGCACTTATACTGAGAATAAAGAAAATGGGATGCTGTCTGAGGAATTGCTTATTTGTTCACTTGCTTAATATTTTCTGAAAACATAAATAGGGACTTTAATATATTTAATAAAGGATTAGGGCAGGGATTGTAGCTCAGTGGTAGAACACTTGCCTTGCATGTGTGGCTCACTGGGTTCTATTCCCAGCACCACATAAAAACAACAACAAAAAATATAGATCCATTGACAACTGAAAAAAAATTTTTTTAAATTAAAAAATAAAGGACTACCTGGACTAGGTAAATAAATACAATCAAACATTCATGAAAGAGCAAAAACACCTATTGAGGATAATTAGATATTTCCTTCTTATAATGTCAACTTATTCCATTAACTAAATGATTAAAATGCAGTATGGATATGAAATATATACAGTGACATTTTGAATATAAACTTTGCTTTAGCTCCTTGCCACTCAAGATTTGGAAGAGTGTTGACCTATGTGAAAAAGAGGAATGTCTGTTCTGATACATTCTTGATCAGCTTCTTATATGTTCTTCTGAACTTCTGTGTTTCCTATAAAATTTTTGTTATACTATTTGTGCTGTAAATAACCTCTGTCTTATTAAATGATCATTATCTAATTTGCAGATTTTTAATCTTTACATATGTGATCCCTTCAAGTTCCTTTAAAAACATTTTTATTGCTGGATTCTCAGGGAATTTGTTTCACTGTTATATCCCCAAGTGAAATGTTAGCTTTTTCTTTCCCTTGCTAGTTATAGGAATAATTTGCTTTTCCTTTTTCTGGAATTCTGCAGAACCCAATCCCTACTTCTAGTCTGCTATACTTCTAATGTTTGTGCTCTTTCTAATACTTCAATAATATAGATTCTGGGAAGTGTCATATGTATTCTACTTCTTTTTGTTATAGGGAGCAAACCAAAAAAGGGGTTATAAACTGAAATACCCTTCCCACTGATTAGTGGAAAGACTGATATTTAGAATTGTACAATTAAACATTAATTTGTATCTCAATACATTTCATTTTAACCATGTCACACTGAATATCTCATAGGATTTATTAAAACTATTCCTTGCTGTGGGGCATGGTGGCTCATGCCTTTAATCCCAGTGGCTTAGGAGGCTGAGGCAGGAGAATTTGGAGCTTAAAGCCAGACTCAGCAACTTAGGAGGCCCTAAGCAACTTGGGAAGACCCTATTTATAAATAAAATACCAAAAAGTGCTGGAGATGTGGCTCAGTGGTTAAGTGCTCCTGGGTTCAATCCTTGATACTGAAAAAAAAAGAAATAGTCCTTGTTCTCCAAAAGGAATAAGGCCCATTTCAAATATCATTTGAAGATTTCTGCTTTGGATACATACAGATAGACACTGATGTGAAACCTATGATTACCTTATTAAGCAGGATGGTGATTTAAAATTTCCCTAAGTTTTTTCATTTGTAAAAATGTGAATAATTCTATCATCATTACATAGGGAAAGTTGGCTCACCTAAAAGATAATCAAGGTACAAAATATATGTGGAATGAATGCATGTCTTGGGTTGACAACTTCATTGTGCTGTTATACTTTATTTAGCATTGATAATCACAGAGAATAAATGGATATTAAGGAGGGTATCATCTGAGTAGATCAAAAACTCATCAGGATAGAGCACACATAGGAAAATACATCATAGACAAAGACCTAGAATTTCATGAAAGAATTTATTAACAAATGCTTGAATTTTGCATGAGTCAGATGTCATCATCATGAGTCAGATGTCATCATCAGGCAAAACTGTTAAGACCCCGTGTTATGAAGTCAGACAAATTTGGATTGAAATTTGGAACTACCACTTGCAGTAGGATCTTGAATCCATTAGTTAATCCAATGTAGAAAACAAGAAATAATAGTCTTTGCTACAGACTCAAGGCAAAGACATCAGGACAAGTAGGAGAGAGAATTTTTGCCTACAACAAGGAAGAATAATTGGACCTAAAAATTACTTTTTTCCTGTATCAGTTGAGCTTACAGATTCAAAGAATTTATGTATGTGTTCATTAATTCATTCTGTCAACATATATTTATTAATCATATATTGTGTTCAAGTACTATGATTGGTACAAACACCTAGGCTATATGAGCAATGAAAGGCAGGTATTATCCTATTGTCATGGAACTTACAGTTCAGTGATAGAAATACTAGATTTTGGAAGACTTTAAGAGGTTTGTCTAGTCCAGTGTTTTCAAACTATTTTTTGTAAGATGTTAGTTGTCCTATGATATATCCATAGCTGTTTAATAAATAAATGTTTGAATGAACAAATTTGATAAATGGCATATATTATATCACTCCAATTGGAGAATCATAGAGCATGTTGGCATATTAAACACTCTGAGAAGTTTTCCAATAAGCCCATCTATTTATCTAGGATTAACTCAGCATTTCCAATATATATTTGACCATAGACACCTAATTTTATACAAAGTTTGTTATTAACACATGAGATATAGATTCATTGAGCAAAATTTGAGAAGTTCTGATCTAATCAAACCCTCTTATTTTGAAGTTGAAATAACTAAAAATGAAAGAACAGAACTAAGTAGTTTAATATTAACCAGGTTCTCTTTAGATGAGTAGAGTACTAGAGGCTTGTTCCTTGCTTCTACCTCACCATGAAATTCCCAAGGAGAGCAATCCTTTTTGCTTTACTCTTAGAAAACACTTAAAAGAGATTGTGCAATATTTTGATATATTTTATGACTCTCCAAATTATAAGTTTAACTTTAGATAATTCGAAGACTATTCTATGATCCACTTCAGATTTTTCTTGAAAGTTAGAGATAAAAATGAAAACTATTATCATAATTTATCTATTATCAATTAAAATTACACATTTATACTTGAAAATGTAAAAACTGTTTATGAAAAAATTATAAATTATTATAATAACTTTACAAAATTCCACACTGATTACTTAGAGCAAATTATTTGGCTATCTTAAAATACAGGACTTTTAACAAAATAATTTTATTTTTGTGTTTTATAGAAGGTAACCTTACAGTGTTCAAGTAAGTTTGGTTATCTTTTTGAAATCTTAGTACAAGTCATCATCTTACCCAATTCTTATAATTATAGGAAGAGTTGTAATTAGTGGGATTTTATTTTGCTTCTTTCATTTTGCTTATGTTCTTTTATATACAGTGGAGAGGAAAAATAAATGGTAGTTATTGGATGGAAAGGTGCACAATTGAGCAATTTCTCATTCTTTGTTTTCTGAACCTCTTACCACAAATACAATCATAATAACTATAATTTAATTATCTTTTTAAAAAATAAATACGGAAAATAAACATAGAAAACAAAAAAAAAGGTGGGGATGTACAATAGCTCAGTAATAAAGAGAGCAGCAGCAAACTCTTAGTGCTCTTTGGAAAGAGTAGTTTTAACAAAGTAAGCAAGAATCATTTTCTCTGGTTGAGTGTTGATTCCCCAGCGTGCTCTCAGTAAGTAATTAGAATGGCCCACTGAATGTCAGCATCAGCTTGTTTATTCTCATTATTTTATCATTTTAAAAACCCTCTAGGTGATGAGACATGCAGTATAGAACATAATTACCATTATTAGCATACTAATTGGACACAAAAATAGGCCAACTACAAGGTAGCCAACTGAATAATTTCACATTAATCAAACACCATAGTGAATAAGCCTATTGTTAAATTGACAGCTTCCATAATTGGCAATATTTTGCAGTGAAATATCAGAATTTCCTTGTAATATCTCTCTAGCGTCATATAATTTGGTAATTTCCCTTGTTCCCATCTTCAAATGTGAACACCTAACTCAGGTTTGAGAAAACATCATGATGAAAACATTAGTCTTTTAACAACTGACCCATGTGTTTAAAGAGAAATTTGCCTTCATCAAGAGATGTGAATTATAGCAAAATAATAAAGCTAGAAATTTAGAAATGTGTCACTGTATATTATGTTTTATTTCTAAATGTGGGTTCTTGGAATCTCAAAAGTTTGTTGACCACTTGATCCTTTTAGGGTTGAACTATTTTTTATAAAAGAAATTATGTTACCTAGCACTAATCCTTTATTTAACAATGTCACATTCTTTATGTATCAGCTGTTATAAACACTAATTGCTGTAGGCCAGCAGTATTTTTCCTTTTCTTCAGGTAAATAGAGAAGATATAGACGATTTACTTTTTTTTCTTAGTAGATGAGAATCATTATGAAAGAACAGAATGCATAGGAGAGCCTCTTCTTCTGGCTTCATTTGGTATCACTTACATTAGAGCAACTGCTTATTCAAATATCACATATCCACCAATTTCCTTAGGATCTAAATCTCAATTGGGTACCATTTAAGGTTTTCTTCAATATGATTTCAGTAGATGATTTTTATTGATCTAAAAAATAAACCTCCTGTTTCAGTTAATCCTTTATATGCCAAAGATACATTTTATAATTTCCTTATGTATAATTTCTGCTTATTATTTCTCCTCCTGTATTATCTGTCCCCATTTTTACATTTATGAAAACTCCATTCTCCACAAGGGCTAACTCAAATCCCTCTTCCATGATGCATTCCCTGACTACTGTGACTACGAGTAACTTTCTTGTTTCTGAGAGTCTATTATGGTTTCTATTTATTTTCATTTATATATTCACTCAGAAAACACTGATCTATTGATGCCAGCAAGGCTATTTGCAACAGAAAAACAAATATGGCTCTGGTACAGTTCCTCCTTAAAGTTTCTCAAGTATACTCCTATTATTTAACTATATTATACATATTTGAGAGTAGGCAATCTCTCTCTCTCTCTCTCTCTCTCTCTCTCTCTCTCTTCTCTCTCTCTCACACTCTCTCTCTCTCCCTGTCTCTCCTTCTTTTATTCATATTGTACCCTCTTATTAGTGAAGACATAATAGGTGATCCAGAAAAAAATAAATGGAATAAATTTCTCTGTTACTTTTCCCTTCCTATAAATCTTTATTAAAGTTATCTATCATTCCCACGTGGAATCTCCTTATAAAATACTTCACCTTCGAAACTTTCTTTTCTCCTCATCTTTACTTTTTCTAATGTATTAGTTTTCTATTACAGTAACAAAATGCCTGAGGTAATCAGCTTTTAAAGAGGAAAGATTTATTTTGGCTCAAAATTTTAGAGGTTTTCAATCCATGGACCCTTGACTTCAGTGATTTGGGGCCTAAGTCAAGGCAGCATATCATGTGGGCAATGTTTAGCAGAAGAAGTTGTTCACCTCATAGTGAACAGGAAAAAAAGAGAAAGAAATGGGAGGGACCAGTGTTCCAATATCCCATTCAAGGCCATACCCCAAATCAACTTTGTTTCACTAGGTCCCACCTTGTAAAAGTTCCATCATTTTCAAATAGTGTGAAGGTTGGGGATCAAGCCTTCAACACGTGGGCCTTTGCAGGAAATTCAAGATCCAAACCAGAGCAATTATTCTTATACCATGGATGTTTATTCCCATATTGGCTTCTAGATCTCAGCTTGCTACCAAATATACTGTGCCTTCATTTTCTTATACCTTACATTTTCCATATCTAAAAAGGAAGTGATATTGTAGGTTATAGGACACATAACTATTTTGCAGTCTACTTCAGAATCATGTGCATAGCATTTTGATTAGCAACTAGGAATTGAATTAGAATAGTGGCTCCCAATCCTGGGTCTACGTTGAATTCTACAGAAAGATTTTAAAACATGCCATTAACAACAATCCCCAAGAATAGTTTGAATTCTAAGATATCAGTATTTTACTTTTGGCATTATAATTTAAAAGAAAATAATTTACACAATTTTACATATTTATGGAGGAGAGGGTTATGTTTCAATATATGAATATAGTGTACGATGATCAAGTTTGAATTATTAGCACACCCATCACCTTATGTATAATTTCTTTGTGGTAAACATTCAAAGTCTTCTAGACTTTTTGAAACATACTGTGTATTAGTTAACCACTAACCAAAATTATCAACTGCATGGGAAAGAATATGGAATGCAGCCCACATCTAGCCAAAAGAAGTATATGAATTAGGGTACTGACTTATCTGCTTTAATGCAGATCCACTATTAAAAAGTAGTTTATTAAAAGATACAGAAATTGGTTTTCACCTCCTGCAAAATCTGAATAGGTAATCCAGTGCTGATATGACAACTCAACAACTATCAAGGACCCAGGATGCTACTATATTCTTGTACCACTATTACATTCACATACTGTCTAGCTGAAAAAGGAAAAGTTTTAGGATGATAAACACTGTTTGCTCTGCAAAGCAAATATCCCTACTATTGCATATATCACTTTTCTCACATCACATTTACCAGAATTTAGACACATGGCCACACTTTGCTGTAAATGTGGCTTATAAATGTAATATTCATCTGGGTGTCAACATACTCAAATAGCAATTCTATGAATTTGTAAGAAGAGAATACATATTTGAGGAAATCTGGTAATTTGTCCTAGGAAGCATATTCTATTAACCTGTTCAAATTTCTTTCCTTTACTACAATCCTTCTTTCCTTAATTATGTTTGCTACTCTCCACACCCATATTAATATCACTTGCACCAAACTACTACAATCCTTGATACAAAACTTAGGTAAGCTTGAAGATAAGTGGACTATTTTGTCTTATTATTATTATTATTATTCAAGGATATTCATCAAACTTTGTGTTTTTCATTTTGTTTCTCTATTGCTTTAGTAGCAGGAGTAACTATGTTAATTACAAATTAGCTGATGTTAATTGTTCAAATTAATGGGATTCACTGTGATATACATTGCATCCTGTGTATCTACACATTAGTATACGCTGTGGTGGTCATGTTCATCAACACCTGTTCTCTACTTCCCCATTTCCTATCTGCCCTCCTTACCTTCAGGCCCCTTTCAGTCCCTAATAGTTCCTCTTCTACTTTCAGATCACTTTTCTTTTTTTTTCCCTTAGTTTCCACATATGAGAGAAAACATAAGTGTCTGTCTTTATTATTTCACTCAATATAATGTCCACCAGTCCCACTAATTTTCCTGTAGATTACAGAATTGTATTCTTCTTTTTGCCTGAATAATGCTCCATTGTGTGTGTGCGTGTATGTGTGTATATACATATATACATATATGTGTGTATATGTATATACACACATATATATACATACATATCACATATATATCATAGTTTATTTAAGCATTCATCTCTTGACTTGCACCTGGGATGATTCCATATTATAGCAATGATTTCCTGTGAAAAACTTTAAAAGCATAGGAAACTTATTGACAAAAGGATGTTTTAATTTCCCCTCTGACTTCTTCAATGACCCACTGTTCATTCAAAAGTGTTTTGTTATGTTTTGCTTCAATCTCCATTAAACTCTTACTTGGAAGCAGTCTATTTTTATTTATTTATTATATTTCAATATAAATGACAGGAGTATATTTTGATACATTATGCATACATGGAATATATCTTATTCTAATTAGGATCCTATACTTGTGGTTGTACATGATATGGAGATTGACTGTGGTGTATTCATATATGAACATAAAAAAATTTATGTACTGTTCATTTCACTGTTTTTCCTATTCCTTTCCCCCTCCTATCCCTTCATTCCCCTTGGTCTATTCCACTGAAATGCTATTCTCCCCCTAAGTCTTCTTGTATGTTAACATGCACACATCGGAGAAAACATCCAACCTTTGTTTTGGGGGGCAATTGGCTTATTTTAGTTCGCATGATAGTCTCCAGATCTATCCGTTTACAGGCAAAAGTCATGAAGTCATGGTTTTTATGGTTGATACAATGTGTGTGTGTGTGTGTGTATGTGTGTGTGTGTATATATATAACATTTTCTTTGTCCATTCATCTGTTGAAGGGCACTTAGGTTGGTTCCATAGTTTTAGTATTGTGAATTAACCTGCTGTTAACATTGATCACATCAATGCATCACTATAGTATGCTGATTTTAAGTCCTTTGGGTATAGGCTGAACAGTGGGATAACTGGGACAAATGGTGGTTCCATTTCAGGTTTTCTGAGGAATCTCCATATTGCTTTCCATAGTGGTTGCACCAATTTGCAACCTCACCAGCAATGTATGAGTGTACCTTTTACCCCACATCTTCGACAACACTTATTATTACTTGTATTATTGATAATTGCCATTCTGACTGGACTGACATGAAATCTCAGAGTAGTTTTAATTTGCATTTCTCTAATTGCTAGAGATGGTGAACATTTTCTTATATATTTTTTGACCATTCAGATTTCTTCTGTGAAGTGCCTGTTCAGTTTGCCCATTTACTGATTGGGTTATTTTTGTGTGTATTTAAGTTTTTTGAGCTATTTATATTTTGGAGATTAATGTTCTATCTGAGGTGCAAGTAGCAAAGATTTTCTTCAATTCTGTAGGCTCTTTCTTCCCACTCTTGATTGTTTCCTTTGCTGTGAAGAAGCTTTTTTTGTTTGATACAATCCCATTTATTGATTCTTGATTTTAATTCTTGAACTTAGAATCTTGTTGTGGAAGTTGATTCCTAAACTGTCATGATGGAGAATTGGGCCTACATTTTCCTCTAGTAGGCGCAGGGTCTTTTCTGATGCAAGTTCTTTGCAATCTTTTATTTTATGAGTAGCTCTATCTCCTGCATTTGGAGCTTTCAAGTTTACTTAACTTGTTTTCCCTTATGATTGACAGCTATGACATGAGAAACTATGACTCTGAATAAAAAAAAGTAAAATGAAAAATTTTGAAAGGACTTGATTTTTTCCATGAAATGCATTTCAGTAAACTAAAAATAATTTTAAATTTTGAAAATATTTCAATATTGAGAGAAGCAAATCTTTCACCATTATTTATAGTAACTTTACTTTATCAAACCCTTGAATACATGATATTCGGATCATTCCCCTTAGATGATCCTGGTGTAATACAGTACCCAGATAGCCCTGTAATATTGTCCCCAAAGGTAGGATTAAGGAACTGGAGCAAATGGAACATGATACATAGTAGCAGAAAAATATAAATGATAACTATTTGTAACTCTACCTTCCTAAGCACATTCCTACATAATAGAAAATCTATTGATCTATACTTTTCCAATGTACATGGGAATTCATGACTATCCTGTGCTCTGTGAAGTTTTCCCTTATTGAAAGTGATGTTGGTATTTCAGGTATATATTATCTGTCATAAGAAACTGGTAATATTTATAGACATTACTGATCTAGTAAAATAAAATATACCAACAACAATAAAAAGTCTAGGTAAACTATCTGAAACAATTGTTCTATCTATATCACCCACAGCTTAAGAAGGCTATGAGCAGAGCAGGTCACAGAAAGTTTACTTACTTTGCATCTTTATGTAGCTGAAACTATGCATATGTAAAAGTTTCCTTTGAACAATAGTTGCTTGTGAGATATTAACAAGTGGTGTCAAGTCAAGAAAGTTTTCTGTGTCAAGAAATTTGAGAAATGTTAGGTCAAATACTGTACAATAGCTGGGCATGGTAGCACATGCCTTTATTTCCAGTAACTAAGAAAGCTAAAACAGGAGGAAGTCAAGTTTGAGGCCAACCTCAGCAACTTAATGAAAACCTCGGCAATTTGAGACACTGCTTCAAAAAAAAAAAAAAATGACAGGGATGTCACTCTGTGGTAACATGCCCCTGGGGTTAATCCCTAGAGTAAACAAATAAGTAAGTAAATGAATATATGCATACATACTGTACAGTAATTTTCCTTACTGTAGCGTTTAAGAGAAGATTTAACATGGTAATATGTGATGCAAATGCCAAAGTTGGGACTGGAATATCCAAATATTTCTGAAGTGTATTTAGTGATCATATTTGCTTCCCCAGAATATTTATTATGAATATATTGACAACATTTATTGTGAATCTATTGATAACAATCATGCTCTAAGGAATATTATTTCCAAAACACTTGCTTATGTGGTTGAAAAACATAGTATGTTTCTCCTCTGAAATGGTTTCTTGATACTGTGGAGAGAGAAATCTAGAGTGATGTTTGAATTTTCCCCTCAATCAGAGAATCAGAGGAAACAGCCTGACATTCTCTTCTGGATACTTACATCCAAAAGTAAGCAAAGGTTACTGTGAAGGAGTATCTGCAATGCATTTTTAAGTTTCCTATATTTTAATGCTGTTCCTTCAATCAATAGGTAGAATTTATCTTATTTTTCTTGATTTAGATTATCTTTTGACTTTCTTTGACTAAGAGAATGTAGTGTAAGTAATTCTGTACCAGTTCTGATCCTAACCTTTAAGAGCCTGATATCTTTTACTTTGCTCTTCTACAAAGCCAGACATTATGAAAAAAAAATTAGTATACCATGATGGAAAGAAAAGCTATTTCAAGAAAAATAGGATCTTAGGGATTAGAAACTATAATGCTAGTGTTCAAGGCAGCCCCCAGCCATTCCACACAATCCACCTGAGTCACAAAATATGAATAAATCCATCTGATATCTTCCATACAGAGTTGAGCTACTCTAACCAATACCATCGGAATCACAAACTGACCCTTCTGTGAACCCTGCTCACTTTCCAAAATTATGAATAAATAAATGTTTTATTGTTGTATGATACTAATTTCTGGGTATTTATGAAGCAACAGATGACTAAAATAGTTGCCTTTCTAACAGAAAATTAGGTGGACTCATCAGCAACTAGCCCTTTAAAATAATCACTGCTTTAGGACCCAGTAGGGGTCCTTAAATTTTTGTCATACAATAATTATAAATGAAATAAGGTGAAGAGTAACATGATTTCTTTAATAGACTATTAATAGGGATATTATCCAATGTCAAATGGAATGTTTAAATGCATGTATTGAGAATAGGCATGGAATCATGATTTGTTTGCATGCTCCTAAAGTTTAAAACATTTTGGGTTTAGCCAAGGACAAACAAAAATTTAGACTTTTTTTTTTTTGGTACTAGGGAGTGAATTCATGGGCGCTTAATCACTTAGCCACATATCCCCATCCCTTGGTTTGTATTCTATTTAGAGACAAGGTCTCATTGAGTTACTTAGGGTCTCTCTAAGTTTCTGAGAATGACTTTGAACTTGTGATCCTCCTGCCTCAGCATCCCAAGCCATTGGGATTACAAGCTTGTGCCACCACACTTGACTAGATTTGATTTTAACATGGGAATTTCAGGCCACAAGAAACAAAATTATTGGATCCATGTCCTCAGATATTTTCAAGAGGGTGAGGACTAAGTAAACCCTCATAAGTAGTAAATATTGTTTCAATGAAATATTCTACCTGGTGTTTTGAGTTTCCTAATAGCTGGAATAAGTCATGAAGTCAGTCTTCATTATTTCAGCATGGTATATTATCACAATGCAAAATCTAATGACACTGGGAGTTTCTCAAATGTTATTGGGCAACAATAATCATCTCAATACACTTCCTGGCCTACCACCATTGGAATGCTTATAAAAATTTTACTCTTGCCTCTCCAAAGTATCTATCCAGTCAGCAAAGAATTCTTATCTAATAGGATAAATAAGGAGTTTTGGACTTGTAGTTAGATAATAGACTTTCTGGAGTTAGCCTCATATATAGAAAATGAGAGGAGATTACTTCTTGTACAGGGAGAAGATTTGAGCCAAAAAAGTGTTCATGATATTTTAGGAGCTCAGATCAATTGTCTCTTTAAAATATATCTATCAATGTAAATTCTAGCATGGGAAGTTGTTTTTGTAAATTTTGGTGTGATGTTATATTATGTTCCATATTTTTGGTTTTCATTCAAGGTTCCTTGTTTAGTATTCTCAAAGGTCTTATTATATCTTAAATGACTAGAACAATAAGTATACATTTTCTTAAAGCATTATTAGCCCTTTTCTCCTTGGCTCCAAAAGCATCTCTAGAATAACTTCAGCACAATAAAGACAAAAGAGATAATATTGTGGCACTTTAGGCTTCATGAAGCAAAATCTTTCTCTCTTTCCCTCCCTCACACCTCCCTCTGTTTTTCTCCCTTGCTTTCACCTGATCCTTTTCTCCACAAAGCAGGCTATTGTAACTAGAATTTCTCTTTCACAGGTTGGGCCATAGAATTTCTGATATTTACCCTCGTTTCAATCTTAGAACTGATCATAAAGAAATTCTCTAGTTTACTTTTTCTAACAGAATATCATAAGGCTTTCATTTCAGAAAATGTCCTGTCCCATACTCAGAATTAAGACAGGCTGTACAGAGAGCTGAAGAAGAATCTAAACAGATAGATCTGGGTCTCCTCACAAAGTCAACTTAGCATTAGATTATATATTTTTGTCCACTAATACTTATATATGGCTGTCCATGCTTCATTCATATCTATGCAATGAATTCTCCATAAAACCCCAAAAGGACAGGGTTTTTTCCCAACAGTTGAGCATGTAGAGGTATCTAGAGGGTGACATACCCAAATAGGCTAGAAAAACTCCATATCCCTCCTATCCATCTCTTCATTTGTATTCTTTGTAATCTCCATTATAATAAACTGGTAAAAAGAAGTATTTCCCTGAGTACTGTGAACCATCTGAAGAAATTAATCAAACCCAAAAAGGAGGTATTGGATGCCAGTTTATAGTAATCTCAGAGTCACACATAAAACAACCTGGGTAGCTGGGCATGGTGGCGCACGCCTGTAATCCAAGTGACTTGGGAGGCTGAGTCAGGAGGATTGCGAGTTCAAAGCCAGCCTCAGCAACTTAGCGAGGCTCTAAGCAACTCAGTGAGACCCTGTCTCTAAATAAAATGCAAAATAGGGCTGGGGATGTGGCTCAGTGGCCGAGTGTCCCTGAGTT